>OZ020312.1:48172987-48439630 GCA_963971305.1 Arcuatula senhousia | reverse complement strand
TTCCATCTCTCAGATGATTGAAGATGTTGGTTTGTCGTAGGGTTTTGTTTTGTCTTCCTTTATCGGATTTGACACACTGGATTGGAAATTGGCAGCGCGACGGGTGTGCTATAGCAGACTGGAACCGCTTACTCTTCCGGAGCACAGAGTTGTTATTTAATAAGTTTCCGTGTTTTTTTTTATGTTGTCTGTTGTTTCGTCTTCTCCATATTTTTGTTTACTTATTTTGTTTCTGCCCTTTCGAGGCTAAACACAAAACATTATAATATAGGCTGAAAGTGACCATTTTGGTCAGATATTTGTAAAATTGTCATTATTCTAATTCATTAAAAAAACAGCGAGACTAGATCTAACAACAATTCAACATTTTATAGATTTATAAAAACTGCAGGCATTTGTAATGGCGAGTTAAAATGTTTATAACTGTTGCTGTAATTTAAGTGCCTTCATTCCACGTTTTATTGTTTTAACAAAAAGTGGATGGCTTGAAAATGTGCACTCTGTGACATTTATTGAGTTTTGAATTTATGAACAACGAAAAGTTAAACCGTATAGTCTTGGACTATTTGACCAGGGTTTTGTCTTGCTTACCTTAAACATAAGCTCAAACATCTCACATCCCCAGACTTTCATTCCTGTATCAAAGCCTCCCAACTGTTGGAAGAAATCTTTGTTCACCAAAAAAGCGTTAGCCTGCAACCCTGCGGTTCTAAATATGTACGTTATCATGTATTGTACAAATAAATGATATTTAAAAGCAAAGGGGTATAAAACTTAAGCTCTGTCGAAACAATTTAAACTATTTTCTTTTATAGCAATTGATAGATGATAACAATGGGTTGCACTAAGTTGTGATAAGCATCCCCGTCTCGACCATTCAGAAAACAGGAAGTAGATGACCGACTGACCTGGAAATGGGATGAACGGTACAACTCATCATGTTTAAGCTGTGTACCAAATTAAAAATTAATCCCTTCAGTAGAAGCCGAGATATCTGTTACGAAAAAAATTCCATTTTTTACATTTTTGACCCTTAAAATAGTCTAAGTCGGCTCGGAAAACAGGAAGTAGATCATTGACCGACCTGGAGAGCAGACAAAATGTACATACTATCATGCTAAAGCTGTGTACCAAATTTGAAATCAATCCATTTGGTAGAAGTTGAGATATTGTACTGGACGTATAGACGGACGGACAAAGTGATTGCAATATATAGCCCCCTCTCTTACGAGTGGGGGTATAAAAAGCTTTAATTAATGTTTTTGCCAGGCCCAGTTAGGTGTTTTCAATATTGAATATAAATAGACTGCCAAAAGTCAGTTAACGCTTTACCAGGCCTGAGTGATAATGTGATCAACATTTGCCAACTTCTTGAAGAAGGCGCGTCACCAAGTCTGGTTATACAATATAGACATATTAAAAATAGTGTACATTTCATGATGGATTGTCTGAGCGTTATGAATTCGACCAATTTACTTTAGTTTTCAGATTTTGTTTGTACATGTGTTTTTGCCCTTTTCTGATCCTTGTTTAAGAAGGGGGTCTATTTATGACTGTTTCAGGATTGGATTTGAATTGCATTTTATTTAGACCATGGGCAATTTAGAACCGCGAGCAGTGTCTACTGGCCTCGTTGAAGGCTGATGGCGGTTGTCCATTGTGGTTTTTCTAAATTGCCGCTTGTTAAGTGGGCTGTGTCTGGTACAATTATTCCACATTTCGTTATTTTCTATTTATTTGTCGACAGACATTTGTTTTGTGCGGTGTTTCACATTGTAGAATATTAACACATTTGGACAAGATAGGATAAGAGCACGAATTGGCCCCCTAAATTGGACAAATTTTCCGAAATTAGAAAATTGAGTTATAACGGTGTGATTTTGTGATATTCAGAAGTTATATTTTTGGAGCAGGCAAAATTTTATTGAAAATGTGACATTTGGCGTAATTACTCATGCATAAAATGATAGAAACAAATATGTAGCAAAATTGGCTTAAAATTGTTAAAATGACAACGGTTTTTGTGAGATTCAAATATGAGCGGACCTGCGGCCCACAAAGATAATTTCTGGAAACATTAGTTCTCGTATGCCAAATCCACAGTTAAAATATTTTTATGGGCCGCTTGTCCGCTCAGTTATGTAAGCCAAAAATCATACAAAAATATACCAAATTTTGAGAAAAAGCCACTTTTTCATCAAGTCAGATCAAATGCTAAAATGGAAAAAGGGGTCACAAAAGCCCTTATCATACCTAGTCCTTGGACCTACTTACCGTATTGGTTTTGTAGGCTCTAGTGTTTTTATGTATTCTGGTTTGTATTTACTCCACTGTTGGTATAGGAAGAAGTCAAAAGACATCGCCTGGACACCGGAGAGAAATAAATCTGGGTCATATATATAATATTTAAAGGTTTCAGGGTCTATAGATCCCACGACTGGTGTCACCAGCATTTTAGGCATTTCTTTTACCCTTTGGAGTAGGGGCTCGATCCAACCTAAAAAAGTTTACGAATATAGAACGGATTTACGATTAAAAACAGAGGAATTCTATTATCTTGCTTGAATTGATATTGTATCAATTTAGAAGACTAAACTGAAGCTGTATTGTTTTTTGTTTTGTTTATTAAGGCATAAGCTTCAATTTTACATAAAGCATTTTGAAAGTTCGCGAAGCGGAATATTTTTAATAAATTGCATCATGACAAATTGAGCTTATGGTAAAAAAACAACTTTTATTACAGTTAACTCTTATGAAGAAATTTATCAATACATCTGGCTCAAAATTTTGTTAAAATTACATTTTCAAACGAAAACCATTTAAAATCCTGTTTAATAATTTAGTGACTTGATATTAGTCTATTAAATTTTTGTTTAACTTTTTGAGATTATGAGAAAAAAACTCAATTTCATTTAAGCACAAAAGCAATTCATAATTTATCTTTATTGAAATAACCTTTAAAAAAATCTTGTCCATAAATATTGCCAAAAAAAATGCAATAAAATAAATGATCACTTCTGGCTTATTTCAAATGCCCCAAGCAGCAGTAATTTACATTCATGAGAATAGAGTCTTTGGTTTCTCTTCTTCTAAATAAAAACATTTCTAAACAAAAGCGAATATATTTTTTCAGTTGCCCTTTTTCATAAAATGACATACATGACATACCATCATAGACTTCCATGTGGCCGTCAAATACAGCCACGTATTTACTCTTTGCCTCGTCCACTCCCCTCTGCACGGCCGCAGTTCTACTACCAATTAGAGGATTCAGACGGATTATCCTAACCTTTGGTAGATAGGAAACATAAACGTCTAGCTTGTATTTGAGGTCATCTGTAAATACAAATGATCAACGTAACATAAACGTCTAGCTTGTATTTGAGGTCATCTGTAAATACAAATGATCAACGTAACATAAACGTTTAGCTTGTATTTGAGGTCATCTGTAAATAAAAAGTATCAATGTAACATAAACGTCTAGCTTGTATTTGAGGTCATCTGTAAATACAAAGTATCAATGTAGCATAAACGTCTAGCTTGTATTTGAGGTCATGTAAATTACAAAATATCTAAAGGTCATCTGTAAATACAAAATATCAAAAGGTCATCTGTAAATACAAAGTAATAATGTATCATAAACATCTAGCTTGTATTAAAGGTCATCTGTAAATACAAAGTATCAATATAATATAAACGTCTTGCTTGTATTTGAGGTCATCTTTAAATACAAAATATCAATGTAACATAAACGTTTAGCTTGTATTTGAGGTCATCTTATATACAAAATATCAATGTAACATAAAGGTTTAGCTTGTATTTGAGGTCATCTGTAAATGAACGTCTAGCTTGTATTTGAGGGCATCTGTAAATACAAAGTATCAATGTATCATAAACGTCTAGCTTGTATTTGAGGTCATCTGTAAATACAAAATATCAACGTATCATAAACGTCTAGCTTGTATTTGAGGTCATCTGTAAATGAAAGTCTAGCTTGTATTTGAGGTCATCTGCAAATACAAAGAATCGATGTATCATAAACGTCTTACTTGTATTTGAGAACATCTGTAAATACAAAATATCAATGTTACATAGACGTCTAGCTTGTACTTGAGGTCATCTGTAAATACAAATGATCAAAAGGTCATCTGTAAATATAAAGTATCAATGTAACATAAACGTCTTACTTGTTTTTGATGTCATCTGTAAATATAAAGTATCAATGTAACATAAACGTCTAACTTGTATTGAGGTCATCTGTAAATACAAAGTATTAATGTAACATAAAGGTTTAGCTTGTATTTGAGGTCATCTGTAAATGAACGTCTAGCTTGTATTTGAGGTCATCTGCAAATACAAAGAATCGATGTATCATAAACGTCTAGCTTGTACTTGAGGTCATCTGTAAATACAAATGATCAAAAGGTCATCTGTAAATATAAAGTATCAATGTAACATAAACGTCTTGCTTGTATTTGAGGTCATCTGTAAATACAAAGTATCAATGTAACATAAACGTCTTGCTTGTATTTGAGGTCATCAGTAAATATAAAGTATCAATGTATCATAAACGTCTAACTTATATTTAAGGTCATCTGTAAATACAAAGTATCAATGTGACATAAACGTCTAGCTTGTATTTGAGGTCATCTGTAAATGAACGTCTAGCTTGTATTTGAGGTCATCTGTAAATACAAATGATCAACGTATCATAAACGTCTAGCTTGTATTTGAGGTCATCAGTAAATACAAATGATCAATGTGACATAAACGTCTAACTTATATTTAAGGTCATCTGTAAATACAAAATATCAACGTATCATAAACGTCTAACTTGTATTTGATGTCATCTGTAAATACAAAGTATCGATGTATCATAAACGTTTAGCTTGTATTTGATGTCATTTGTTAATACAAAGTACCAATGTAACGTTTAGCTTGCATTTGAGGTCATATGTAAATACAAAGTATCAATGTATTATAAACGTCTAGCTTGTATTTGACGTCATCTGTAAACGAAAAGTATCAATGTAACATAAAACGTCTAACTTGTATTTGAGGTCATGTAAATACAAAATATCAACGTAACATATGAATGTTACTTGTATTTGAGGTCATCTGTAAATGAACGTCTAGCTTGTATTTGAGGTCATCTGCAAATACAAAGAATCGATGTATCATAAACGTCTTACTTGTATTTGAGGTCATCTGTAAATACAAAATATCAATGTTACATAGACGTCTAGCTTGTACTTGAGGTCATCTGTAAATACAAATGATCAAAAGGTCATCTGTAAATATAAAGTATCAATGTAACATAAACGTCTTACTTGTTTTTGATGTCATCTGTAAATATAAAGTATCAATGTAACATGAACGTCTAACTTGTATTGAGGTCATTTGTAAATACAAAGTATTAATGTAACATAAAGGTTTAGCTTGTATTTGAGGTCATCTGTAAATGAACGTCTAGCTTGTATTTGAGGTCATCTGTAAATACAAATGATCAACGTATCATAAACGTCTAGCTTGTATTTGAGGTCATCAGTAAATACAAATGATCAATGTGACATAAACGTCTAGCTTGTATTTGAGGTTATTTGTAAATACAAAATATCAACGTAACATATGAGTGTTACTTGTATTTGACGTCATCTGTAAACGCAAAGTATCAATGTAACATAAACGTCTAACTTGTATTTGAGGTCATGTAAATACAAAATATCAACGTAACATATGAGTGTTACTTGTATTTGAGGTCATCTGTAAATACAAAGTATCGATGTGGGTGTCAATTCATTTGTATGCATCATCTAGGAACTTCTCATCAGCAGCATTAAAATCTCAAAATTATTATAAAGCCGAAAGCTTAACGTGTCGAAAGATATTATATAAAATATTTGTAACGCTATAATAAAATGTAACATATACAGAAATTAAGTGGAAATAAAAAAAAATGTGTTAGATCTAAGTATTTCAAAGTGCAATGAAATGCTGATATACTTCCGGAGCACCAAAGTTCATCATCGTTTCGAAGAAAGTTCACTCTCCTGATAGCAGTCTTGTTGTTTTATTTGTGGTTATTATTTTGTATGTATTTTAATGTTTTTGTTATCTTAGGTGTCTGTTAACATATTCCTTGTCTTCTCGGGCTTGTGATAATGAAATATTATATTTTAGTATGCACAATATTTAGGAGGATTGGAATTAATAAAATCTATAAGTCAAGAAACCTGTAAGAGCATCGAATTAAAAGACATCTGACCAATAATAATAAAAAAAGGAGCCATCCAGCACCGAGAATATCAAAATAAACGGAAAATGCATGGATAAAAACAATCGGAAACATGGTTAAATCTAAGAAAAAAGTATTTTCCACCATCTGGGTTTACATAAATACACTATAAATAAACCGAATTCCTCATAAACTTTTTCTTACAAAGTTTCTTTTTTCTGACATGTTAAAACCATATGAAAAAACTAAACAAAATGTAAGTACCCTAAAATAAACAATTATTGTTGAGCATACACCGAACATCATAGTAAGAAAATACTGAGATGTGGAATAAGTGTACGCGACATAGCCAAATTAAAAAAGCGGCAATTAAAAAAAAAAACACAATGGACAACCTCCAGTAGCCTTGTAGTGAGGAAGAGAGGATTATTGGTTTTATTTCTTTACTTTATTATTCGATAGCTTTATGATTTAAAACACTCTACCTCTCTTTGACCCATCATCTATTAAAATAATTTCGTCGAGCAGCTCGTCCGGCGTCCGTTCTAGGATACTGCGAATTGTCCGTATCAGAGTGCTCCAATGCTCGTCTTTGAATGCTATCAACACTGTACAAGGTTCTAGATCGCCATATTTTATTTCTCTGCATCTAAAAAAAAACACGAGCCACGTTCGTGAATATTTTGCTTTCTTGTTCTATTATTTGCATTTTTATAAGAAAAGCAGTTGACTATCATGCTAGACTTATTGTTACAATTAACATTATTCAATTGGTATATATAATTATATTGATAGTAATCTTAGTAATAATAATAAAAAATATAAGATCACAGTGACCTAATTTTAGTTGATGGTGTTGTGCTACCTGAGACATATCTAGTGGTGAAATATCCCAACATGTAGTATCTGAGTTAAAGACCTTAACCAAACACTTAACCAAAGTGTTAATGTTCGATGCACATACGTGGTTTGGCCATAAAAAATATTGTAAAACAAAATGGTAATAGAGAAATTATATAGTCTTAAACGACTATTGATTCCCTTGCTCATCTACGTTATTAGATATTAGCAACAATTAAAACCGGAGTCATTTATTCGAAAAATGAAGGTAAAACAAGAACAGATTCTAAGACTCCCATCGGTTGAGTGGGAGAAATCTTAGTCGGCTCGTTAAACAGGAAGTAGATGAGCGACAGATCTGAAAACGCATCCCACTATATGGGACCCTTACATGAAGCTGCATACCAACTATCGAAAGCATATGGTTTATAGTTAAAGTCAGAGCTTGGTAGATTGCCTATTGAAAGTTTCATTAAAATTCAAGTAATGATGTATTTTTGCAGACTAAACTCTGAAAAGATTAACCCTTTGTTAAAAGAAGCATATATTGTAAACAAAAATCTACATAATGAAGGAATGTACTCGTGGTACACCCTTGCTTCCAAGATTTTTGAAGAATGTGAATTGGATATCACAGAATTTGAGAATTTGGACAAACCCTTTTTGAAAATTAAAAATAACTTAAAAAGTAAATTTAAACAAAAAATAGAAGATAACTACAAAAATATAATAATGCAGAAATTAGCCAGCTTGACCGATGATTCTAAATTATTTTTATACAAACAATTAAAGACTGAATTTGGTTTAGAAAAATATTTATTAAAAGAAACAAGTTTTAAAAACAGACAATTAATAACACAATTAAGAGTCAGCGACCACAAATTAAATATAGAATTAGGAAGATACAGAAATATTAAAAAAGAAAATAGACTGTGCTCTGTATGTGAAGTTGTTGAAGATGAATATCATTTTCTTCTGTATTGTAACATCAACAAACAATTAAGACAAACTATGTTTAATAAATTAAATCTAAATCAAAACATCGACTTGAATAATAAAATTATACATATGCAACGAATTTTGAATCCCGATATAGAACTGATTCCAATTGTATGCGACTTTATAAAGCAGTCACTGGTACTACGAAAATAAATAGGGTCCACATTGGTCAAAATATGTTCTCCATCTGTTAATGTTCTGTATACTCTGTCGTTTTGTGTATATGTTTTGTATTTTACATGTTTTTGTTTTTGCTTTGACCCATATGGGTGTATTTTGCAAATAAAGATTATATCTATTACTGCTGCTGAGAAAACTGTTACGAAATAAAAGTGTGACAGAAGGACGCATGCACTGAAGGACGCCCGAAATTTCTATGTCCCCGCTCTGCGTTGCCGCGGTGGACAAAAAGGTGACCCCATTCTGCTGATACTGTTGGTTTTGCTATCCAAGATATGCCTACTGATTAAATATTACCCTCTAACACTTGAAGTTGTTGAGTTATGGAAATTAACCAAAACTTAAACATAAGTCATTTATAAAATGGAATATGTAGATCAAGGTGATATTATTTTTCGGTATGGATGTGTTGGTTACTTTGCTTTGGGCGCCGTATGTTAACAGCCGACTTGCAATTCAGTGATCGGGGGTTAAAGTGTAAAGTCGTTTGAATATGCCTAGCGTAGAAAAAGACTTTGAACCTAAAACTTTAAACGTTAACTTTAACATGTACCAAATGAACAATTATCATTCCTCTTCAATTTCCTGAGACAAGACATTTATCTAAGTCAATCATGTGGAAAATGTAGGTCAGTGCGGATGTTGGTGAATCTAGTATGTACCGACTGACCAGTTAATATCATCCCTCCAGGATATGTTGTAGCTTTATTATTATTAACGCAAATGAAAAACCATTACACAACAGTACGAACGGACGTGCACACGTACGAACAAACAAACTAAACGTTGCATTTCCCCGAGCCCTTACCAGTTCCATTGGGCTCAACTGTATCTATTACAAGGTCTAGAAATAATTTATTTTTAAATCTTAACTTACTTTGGATGAATAAGATCAGGATTCAATGTACGATGTACAGAGATCATATCAGAGACAACAACATTGAATTGATGTTTAGTATTTTCCTCCCTCTCCTGTTCTGTCAGGTAGGAAGTATCTAGCTGTACGGGGGTTCCTCCTTCACCTAATATGTATACATAATAAAAAGTATAAACTTCAATCAGGAGCTCTAAAATATAGAATTTAGACAGGCTATATATTTTCTACAGATTGTGCTTTAGATTGTATTCTATAGAACAAATTCAAAAAAGGAATTGACGAGGGCATCAGTAACATATGACAGTTTAGAGTCCTTTGAAAACTAAGAAAAATAATTCTATCTATCATGTCTATGGAAAATAGAATAACCCCGATAATCTTTGATCATCTTTCAATTTCAATATATTTAAATGCTTTGTATCGAATAGGAATTAAGGCAACAGATTTTGTCTTTATAGCGAATAAAATGTTAAATTACCCCAAGCTGAACAGGAACTCATTTACTAGGTACTTTGGAGTACTCATACTTAATCCTCCTATTGATGGTGTTACAATGGATGTTGATCTCATGTCATTGATCAGTTGAAACTCACATTTATAGAACGGAGATCATCTTGTTGTATGAAGGAAAAATTTTCCTATTATTAAAATTTTCCCTGTTAAAAATTTCACATTGGCAAAATAGCTCAAAAATGGTATTTATACAAAAGAAAATGTGCAAAATAAATGTCAAAGAGTTTTTTTTTTAAACATTAAATTCATAAAATAAAATTATTAAGTTGCAAAAACCATAGATATAAGCAATTTCTCTCAGAGATAGGAGTTTTTTTCCTTCGGGTAAAAATCATTTACCTTTGAGTAGTTTTCTTTTTCAATGAAGGTACGAGTTAAACTGATCAAAAAGATTAGCTTCTATTATTACAAAATTCTATAGATAGATTAAGACTCAGAACTCCAAATTACCTTGATGAGTTCCTGTTCGGCTTTGGGGAATGAAACATTTAATTTGCTATAAAACTTATTGTTTTTTAGCTATTACATAGTTCCTGTGTTCTGACACCAAATCATTTAGATTAGCAACTGTGATCTTCTTGTTACAGCACTGTCGGTAGCCAAGATTTTTAAAATCAATTCTTTAACGTGTCCCTTTTATGTGTATGTATTGGAAATCAGTTATTTCTATTGAATAACAGACAATTCTGTCAAAATATTTATGTACACAGTGCTGAGATGGGCATTTTTTGTAATACCAACTGTCTGACGACAAACGATAGCCAGACCAGAGGTAAAAACCGCTTCTTCCAAGAAAGGTCAACAACAGACGCCTTCAGACAATCATTTTTTCCAAGGACCATCAGAGAATGGAACCAACTGCCAAATTCAGCAACATCGACTGACACTGTTGATGGATTCAGAGCTGCCTTGAAGCCATGCTCTGCTAAAATTTAGACAATTACACCCTGTACATAGTTTTAATTGTAAATATATAGAGAACGTTTGTGAATAGTCAAAAGAAAACTTTCTGTGTTGTCCGACATTGCGTTAATTTTCGAGGGACCTCAAACAGACCTTGAATTCGGTTCCTAACTTGGAAGATGAAAAAGAAGAAGAATTATTGCCCAATCTTTTCTGACGAACCCCTAGAAAACTTCTCATTTTTGACTTCATTCTTTTTACAAAGAACCCACAAAGTGCACAAAGCCCAAAATTGTTCAAATAAGAAAATAAAGATTTATCTAGAAGTTTTTGAAAGGGTGTTTTCACATGTACTGATAACTAAAGGGATATGCAAGGCCGATTTCATCGGAAATCTGAACGAACACTACAACAATTTCCGAGGAAAAGTCACCGTGAGCTTACCTGGTCCATATATTCTCCTTTTGTTAACGGTTTCCATTTTGTCTTTTGTATTTATATTTTGATTAAGATTGGCACATGGATTAATAAATCTAAATACGCATCCATATAATTCAAATGGAATTATTAAATAAAGCAATACACAAATTACAATGATAAATTTTAAGTAACTTTTCCTAGACATATTTTACAACAAGTTAGTCAATTAGCTAAAATCAAATGAATTTTTTAAAATAAAATATCAATAATCAATAAGAAACATGTTTCTACCACTAAAACATGTTGAATTGTTTTCATCTTTACATTTTTTAACTCAAACTTGTCTATCCTATAAATAGGGAATTTTATCCACATCTAGTTTGTGTGTTCAGAAAAATAATCATTCCTAGAAAAGTGATATATAAATAAAGAGATGGAGAAGTCGCACACGACAGTAACTTCGAGTGTTCTCAAGAGAGATCCTCTTTGTCTTGTTGTTTTCGTACAGTATTTTGTCTTAGGTTCTCTCTTGTTGAATTGAACTTTTGTCGATTGAGTTTTACAGTGTGTTTTATATGTAGCTTTGTGCAAGCTTATCAATAGGGGGAAGGTTGGATCCAAAAAACTAGTTAAACCCCGCCACATTTTATATGTGCCTGTCCTAAGCCAGGAAACTTTGCCAAAGCCTTTGTTTGTCCTTGTCATTCTATGTTAACTGTTTTATGTCAAGAATTGAGTCTTTCGTTGATGATTTAGGGATTGGTTTTGATACTTTTGTATTGTATTATAAGTCTTGGGCCAATGCAAGACGGTAAGCAGTGACCTATGGTCATGTTGAAGACTGCTTGCTGTTTTCCGTTGTGATTTTTTGAATTGCTGTTTGTTTATGTTTGTTGTGTCGCGTACACTTATTCCACATCTCAATATCGTATATTATCTACTCGCATGGTACATAAAAATATAGGTAAATGTGACCTAATTCTGGTATGTATGTTGGTAACGATGCAAGATGTCCCCATTTATCAAATGTCATCCCTCTACCACTAGCAGTTGCTGAGATATGAACCTTTGCCAAAACATTAACCCGAGTAATTCATGCAGAAAATGTAGGTCAGGGGGACCTTAAACTGTAAGGATACTAGTTCCACTGAATCCAAAATCATCCCTCTAACACTTTCAGCTGCTTAGATATGAACCTTAACAAAAATGTTAACCTGGGTCATGCATTTGGAAAATGTAGGACAAGATGACATGAATGGTATGGATGTTGGTTCCTTTTCAAGATATGGCAACTGACCCTATGATATCATCCATTTACTACTATCAGCTGCTGAGATATTGACCTTAACCAAAACAACCATGCGTCATTCATGTGGAAAATGTAGGTCAATTTGACAGATTTCAAGATATAAAAACTACTTTAATGTCTTGGCTATCACAGGGTTTAATACGACTCCAAAATTCCACTTGGTAAAAACGAGCAACCTTTAAAATACATTCAAATGACCTGCGACCTCATTAAAACCTGCCTAAAATTCGACCGCAAACCGGTTTTTAACCGACCTAGCTATCCGACAGTCTTCTTCTTCTTCTTGTGGTATACAGTCTACCATCAGCACTGATGATTACAAACTGTTGCATGCGCGGACCAAATAATTAAACATATTTACATAAATTACTAAGAAATAATTAATTGATAAAAAAATATCAAATTTTGTGAAAAATAAACAAATTTGAAGATGTGATTAAAACTATTTACATATAGCTAATTTTTATCTAGTGGAGTGAACAGAGAACAGCAGGAGTGAGCTGTTCTCTGAAGCTGTCGATGGATGATGCTAGAACGAGTGTAGCAGGGAGTTGGTTCCACTGAGGTATTGTGTATGGAAAAAATGAGTGCTGGTATGAAGTTTTTGTTGTGAAGATATGCCTGTAAGTGAGTTGGTGGTTTTTCCTAGTTCTTGAGTCTGCTAAGATTAAAACTTCAGAAGGAATGGCTACAAGACGGTAGGTGATTTTGTACATCATTACCAATCTTGTGCGTAGTCGGCGTTGAGAAAGTGGTGGAAGATTTATAGTGCTGAGCATGTCTGAGACGCTACTAGTGTTATGGTACCTATTACAAATGTATCTGGCAGCTCTACGTTGGACCATTTCGATTTTAGATGATGCTTCTGATGTATGAGGGTCCCAAACTGAGCAAGAATACTCAAGTTTGGGCCTGACGAGAGCTTGGTACGCCTGTGTTTTGATATGTTGGTTTGATGTTTTGAGGTTTCGTTTTAAAAATCCTAGTGCTTTGTTTCCTTTTGATGTTACTTCATTGATGTGCTTGTCCCATTTTAAGTTAGATTGTACTGTGATGCCTAAGTATTTTGCAGAGGAGACTGATTCAAGAATATGATTGTGTAGACTGTAATTCCTTTTAAATGGTTGTTTCTTTTTTGTGACAGAGAGCACCGTACACTTGTCAGGATGGAAGGCCATCAACCACTCTTCTTCCCACCTGGCTGCTGCATCTAAGTCTACTTGGAGTTTATCACAATCACTCTGTGACCTGATTGTTCGATAGATGATACTATCGTCAGCGAACAGTCTGAGTTTACTGTATGTCAAGTAATCTGGCAAATCATTTATATACGCCAGAAACAAGACTGGACCCAAGACTGTTCCCTGAGGAACGCCAGATGTTACAGGAACAGTGGAGGAGGACTGGCCATCAACTACGACAGTTTGTGTACGGTTTGAGAGAAATGCAGAGATCCAATTTAGTGTGTGTCCAGATATACCATAATATTGAAGTTTATAGAGTAGCCGGCGGTGTGGAACTTTATCAAAAGCTTTTGCAAAATCCATGATTATTAAGTCAGTTTGGGTGTTTTTATTGTCAGATTCTGAGAGTTCTTGAATAAATGAGAGCAGTTGTGTTTCGCATGAGCGTGAATGGCGGAAACCATGTTGGAGTTCATAGAGTATATTGTTGTTTTCAAGGTGAGACAGTACATGTTTAGTAATAATATGCTCCATTAATTTACAGCTGATACAGGTTAATGAGATAGGTCTATAGTTGATCGCTTTATGTTTGTCACCTTTTTTATATGCAGGAGCTACATTTGCATGTTTCCAATCCAGTGGTGTTTGACCAGATGTAAATGATTTTTTGAAAATGAGTTGCAAGATTGGTGCAATTTGGTCTTTGAGTTCTTTTAGTATGCGACCGTTTATGTTGTCTGGACCGGAGGCTTTATGTGGGTTGATATTGTTCAATAGTTTGGTAATGCCAGGTGTCGTTATTGTTAAGTTTGGAATGGTTGGGTGTGGGCTTTGGCCTTTGTCTGGTAATGTGCTATTTGGTTCTGATGTAAAAACTGACTGAAATTGTTCATTTAGTATGTTGGCTTTTTCAACTGTATCTGATGTAAGAATGCCATCTTTGTGTAATGCTGAGATGCCGGTTTTGTCTGTTCTTATTGATTTTATATACTGAAAAAGTTTTTTAGGTTTAGCTTGGTTGAGAGATGTTTGGTCTGGATCAGTTATTGGGAGATCACATATCATAGTTTCAATGTATTTCCAGTATGCTTCTCTTTGTTGTTTTTGTACCTCAGCTTTTAGTTTTTTGAATTTGGTGATGTTGTTTTTGTCATGTCGTTTCTGGTACATTTTGTTCTTTCTATTTATAAGTTTTCGAAGAGAATTGTTTATCCATGGAAGTCTGTGTTTATAGGATAGCATTTTTGATGGAATGTTTTTATCCACTGATGTCAAGAGTTTTGTCTTGAAGTGCTCCCATAGAGTGTTGATATTTGATGATTGATATATTGCTTGTAGATCTGAATGTATAGTTTCTAAGTCAGATTTGATATTTTCCCAGTTAGCATTTTTATATCTCATGACCTTTTTTGGTGTTTCCCTAACCCTTCTTAGCCAGATGTCGGCTTCAGCCAAGACAACATCGTGGTCGCTCTGACCAATTGGTGGTAATGTGCAAACCTTGTTGATATTAGTTGGATTGTTTGTAAAGAGTAGGTCAAGGATTCTATCTTTCCTAGTTGGGGTGTTGACAACTTGATGTAGGTTTGAATCGCATGTGATATCAATTAACATTTCGTGTAAATGTTGGTCAGGTTTCCCTGGTATTACACTTGTGGTTGGCCAGTCAATGTGGCCAAGGTTGAAGTCGCCACCAATGATGATTGTGGAATTTGACTGGTTATTTATGCGGTTTAAAGATAGTTGTAGCTGTTCAAGTGCATTGCCATTGTCAGATGGTGTCTATCCATGTCAAATCAGTAGAATTCATACAGTATGTATACAAAAAGACATGTTTCATGCTCAGGTTTAAAAAAATACTATAATTCATATCTAGTATATAATCAATAGATTAACAAGAACAAAACAGATCTTTTTTTAAATTTATTTCTATTTACAAAAATACATGTACAACATATGTTGCTCCGTTCCGTTGAATACACAAGTCAGTAACATTTGATTTTATATTTATAAAGGAAGAAGTATTTCCAATTCATTGTGAAAATGGTGGTCTTTAACAATTGAACAATTTGAAATGGAAAACGGTCAGCAGCCCCATGTAAGAGACCGACCATTTAACTTGTTGTCGGCCTTGGTTTTCGTTCTGGCCGGAATTTTTTTTGCGGAAAAAATATTTATATTTTCTAGTCTTAGATCTATGTCGAAACGATTTTTGTTCTTAATAATAGCAGGATTTCATATGGTAGAGATCCTTCTTTAGATTATTTTTTTCATTCACTGCTGCTGCTAAGGTATTTGCTTCATTTGAAAAAAAAACACAAACAAATACTTATAGATTCAAAGCTTTCTTAAACTCGAAAACAGCATGAGTGTAATGGTTGAGAGGAGGTAAAAGTTTCATCAACCTAAGATTACTAGCTGTGCTCATTGAAAGTTAACACTATTGCCATTGCCACAGCCGCTGGTAATGTAAAACCTATGTCTTGCTCTGGAGCTTTGCAGGCCAAACAAAATGTACTTTATATTTTAAGCGAGATAGTTCAAATCTATTGATTTTTTTTCAACTTTCATTAAATGCTCAGTTGATTTTTTTTAAAGTGAAGTTTAAAATTCAGACCTAATAATTAATATACAATGAGTTTTATAGGGATCTTACATATTCGATGTATTTGATGATTATGTTTGACATCCTGTTTTCTTTCAATGTTTTCTTTAAAAAAGTTTGTTAATGTGACCTCCTAAATAGCATTAGAAATTCTTCTTTATTACATTCAAGTGTGTAAAAGTGGTCAAATATGCTCCTTCCCTACAATGGTCTACAATGGTATGCAGTGACTTACAAGAAGAAAGTGCCATCACTTAATAACCATTCTTTTTCTGCAGTCTATAAAGTGGTGGTTCAGTGGGGTTGAAACCCCCCCTCTTTCTCTGAAAATTTTGTTATTTGGCAAAAATGGCCTAAAACCCCCCCACCCAATCATCCTCAGTGTACTATGTGTTGACCACCACCCACCCCACCCACCCCACCCATCCCCCCTGTTGGAAGTTTTCTGGGTTGGCCTCATTTTATGTTTGGTAGTTATCTTTTTAACACATGTATGAAATAAAGAAGGAATGTGTCCATGGGTCACAGATGCCCCCGCTAGGGCCCAAACAGGAAGTTGATGTCTGACACACCTGAAAGTCGCTAAGGACACACAGTTTGTGATAATGAACCATCCAACCAAGTATCAAATCATCTCATGTACGGTTCCTGAGAAAAGCTTGACGGAAATTTTTATAGTCATATTCACACATTTTCACACCAGCCTAAGTCCCAAACAGGAAGTAGATGTCTGACAGGTCTGAAAATCGCTTAGGACGTACAGTTTGTCATACTAAACAATCCTACCAAGTTTCAAATCATTCTCATGTATGGTTCCTAAGAAAAGCTTGACGAAAATTTTCATAGTCATGGTCACATATTTTCACATTTACCTAAGTCCCAAACAGGAAGTAGATGTCCGACAGGTCTGCAAATTGCTTAGGACGTACAGTTTGTCCTACTGAACAATCCTACTAGGTTTCAAATCATTCTCATTTACGGTTTCTGAGAAAAGCTTGACGGAAATTTTGTATGAACGGATGGACAGACGGACGGACAGACATGAGTAAAACTTAATGCCCCCCCAACATGTCGTCGCGGGGGCATAAAAAATTAAAAGACATGTTAATTTATTGGAGCACACATTTATTTGTACTTAACATTGCGCTTTCGTTGTAATTACAATTCATACAAATATATTTTTTTTCCTATATACAAAATTTATAAATATATTCTTTGTACAATTCAATAATTGCACAGAAACTTAAACAATAAAATTACTTAAAGCCACAAACAAATACACAATAATATTATGTTATTTTTTTTTCTTATTTTTTTTTTTGTAGGGGTCTTTAAAAATCATAGTGAAGCTAAAATGAAATATTAATTTTCTATAAAATTAGTGAATGAGAAAATGTCAAAAGAAAAGAGAAATGTATACAAGAACAATACTTACATGGTAACATGCATTACACATTAGAATTATAATTATCGTTGACAAATGACTGATAGAGTGTTAGAGTTGAACACTCTTTTCAAATGCATATGAATAACATGAAAACATGGACAAGACTTTCAATAAAATATCTGAAACTGAGAGCTGATGTCTGAAGAAACCATAAATCTTGTTACTTTAAAATCCACCATGGAAAGTGGCCCCTTCAATGTGACCAGTTGTTGTTGCTTGCTGTTTTACATATTATCATGATTACAAATTTTGCAAAGTTTTCCACAAATCAATCAACATGATCAAAATTATTTTTTTTTCACAAAAAATCATTAAAACTGAATAATAGCCAACTTGCTCTCTTGTCTTGTCCATGCTTTATCTAAATACTTTTTTTTCAAATATAAAATAAGCACTCTTTTATGATTTTTACAACATATTGAGACAAAAATGTTTAAATACGAAAGTAGCTTTTTGTTAAACACATGTACATACATAAAAATATAAAGCATCTACTTGAAATACCTACATGACACAGAAAGATGTTAAATTTACAATTCAATGATTGTCCGATTATAATTTTTAACATAATTTGATATGATCATGATATGTACTACATGTAAATATGATATTATGATTAATTTATGTTATATGGATGATAATTAGCAAGAATATGTCCGAAAGACATAATGCCCCATCTCGCAACATTTGGGAATGACGGACAGACCAACACTTTCGTAGATGGAGCAATAAAATACTTTTTCTCATTTTCCCTTCATTTTTTCTTGTCATGATTGGTGATTAAAACTTACTTGAAAACAACCAAAATGGATGAATGAATATGTAAATTTGACACAAGTATTTTTGATTATATTGCTTTTTGAATTTAGATGAAGAATGAAATGAAACAAGAAAGGCGGATGCTAATGACAGTAGTTGGAATAAAATTTGTCCAATAATAACTTAAAACTGTTTTTAAGATTTTATACACCTTATGCAATTGTCTGAGTCTCAAATTTTAGGTATAATCAATCACTTTTTTAGCCAAATTTATAAAGGCATATCAGTATATGCACTGTAAAAGTGAATTTTTTGCAAGTGATTTAATTTTCTTACAAATTTTGCGTTTTAGATACATCTACTAAGCTAAACCACACTCACATTAATGGCCATGTTAAATGCCAATCAAAGATCTGATCTTTTTATAAAATTGAAAGATGACTGCATTTCAAAACTGAAAACACAAAATATAAAGAAAACAGAGAAAATTCCCTTTAACAGTAATTTATTTGTAGCATATGGCACCACTCATTATGCATACGATAGAATGACAGAAAAACGATAAATCAAGAAGGGAACTAACAAGTAATTGTGATACTCCCGCTCTCAAACTATCATAAAACCTAAGAATTTGGTAAACAGGAAGTAGATTACATAGGAGAATGAAATTAGTATACAACATATGGTACTTGAAAAAAAATCTATATACAAAATACCAGACCTCTAACTCATAGTTGCTGTAGAAAAATGTAACAGAATTTTTTCATTGATGTTCATTGCGTGTAAAAACCCAAGTATTTGGTAAACAGGAAGTAGATCACACAGGGCAATGAAATCGGTATACACCAGATGGTAGTATAGAATAAAACTGTATACAAAATATTAGACCTGTACTTAATGTAGTTCCTGAGAAAACTGTGTCGAAAATTATGTTACGAACGAAGGAACAAACAATTGAACCAACAAGGGTATAACAGTATACCTCCCTCTTCTTCGAAGCGGGGCTATAAAAAATGCAAAGGAAGTAAATATCAATGTTAAAACTAAAGATATATTGAATAACTACAAACCGGTATCAAAATATCATGTAAAATGAAACTGTGAGTCATTGAGCAAATTAAGTTGGAAAGGAGAGATCTCTGAGCTGCTATTGAATACACAGTACTCATCCTTCTTAATAAAAATAGAGATCATGTTATTACTTACGAAAATGGACCTGGATTTAAAAGATATCAAACATGTCTCTTAACAGAACCCCTTTTGATTAATGAAGTACCAATATTGAAATGCTAGAAATTGTCAATTTTGAAATGCCAAAATGTGATTGCACAATCATATTTATGTGAATTGGTAAAAAAAAATTGGGATCATAATGGACCAGCCTTTTTTTAATGGGTTAGTGCTTTATCAAATAATTCTACATATAACAAATAAAAAGAGCAATTTTGTGTTTCTCTCTCTACAAAAATAACAAAAATCAAATCAGGAGGAATCTATTTGATAATGAACTTACATGCAAGTTCACATCTATCTAAATACAAATTCAAATTTACAACAAAAATGTTTATAGCAAAAGCTATAAGTATACCCGGATAACATATTGGTAAAATGAGAATATACATGTAATTGTATATATCTGAATACTGATGCCCAACAATGTCTAAAGGAAAACCCGAATAAGCTCAAACAGTGTATCATTCAATGTCAAAGAAATATTGTTAAAATCTCAAGAAATATGAGGATAATAAAAGCTAAAATGTGACATTTTAACCATACATATAGGTGTTACAAAAACTTTATACACAGAGGAATGTAAAAATTGTCAGATAAATTAAAGTATTTTAATATTCAAATAAGGTAGTGGTACTCTGACAAAAAAAAGATTTCATAATTACATTCTCTTAGGACATTTACTTAATTACAAAGATTTTAGAAGCACGTATTAATTCAACACTTAACAAAATCAAAATTTTCATTCTTTATCATGAAGAAGCTTGATTTCCTATACAAAAACAAAATGAAGAAAACAACCATCAGAGTTAGAGTTATCATCCTTAACATTACATTTGACCATTTAACATGTAAAGAATATTTCTAATATAGCTACCATCATTTAAAAGAACCATTGTATGTAAAAAGGACATTTTCAATTTTAAAATCTGATCACTTCTTCAACATGCATGACATGATTTACATAAAAATTGACAATTTCTTAAAATATACCTCAATATAAAATGATTTCATAAATTAACATTTTACTGCATGTAAAACATACACCAAAATACTTGTATTATTTACAGGTAGATATAGGCAGTATACAATATGAAAGACAGGGACGTAACAACTGGTAACCATGACAACAAAATATCTGAATTCTAACAAAAATATCAACAATACCCAACAAGGAATGTAAGCAAACTTAAACAAATGTACAAAAAACACTATTACTTATTTTTGTTTTCATGCATTTTTGTAAAGTTTAATCAAACTTCTACTACAAAATGTAACAAAAAGACAGTTATAAAGGAGCAAATTGTTTTAAAAAATTTGTTACAGTACATCAAACAACCTAGATGTAATACCAATCTGACAGTTTGTTCAAAATTTCTTAAACCAGAACAATATGTAGTTTTTTTAATCAAGATTAGAGAGAACAAAAAATAGATAAAAGAAAAAAATAATAGGATTTGGTTAAACAGGAAGACTCAGTGGTACCCAAATCTTGTGGGACAGACAAAATGCCAAGCAAAACTTTTGAGATATTTTGTTGAATAAATAGTAAAAAAGTCCAGATTTATATGTCTGTAACGTAAGCTCTAAAACAATATGGTATACTCTAGGATGTGGGGGAGCAAACTCTATGCTGATCCTGCATACCCAAATTTCAAGAAGCTGTGATCAGTGGTTGCCGAGAAAACTGTTTCAAAAATATTTTCCCTGACCACCCCAATCCTAGACCTACAAGAGTATTCACCATTTCATAACCCAATTTTTACTTAATGAAATCTAGCCAAAATATGTGCAGTTTATTGAACAGACCCGGTCAAAAGTCTTTATCCCAACAGAGTACAAACCTATAACTCCCTAGCCTTTGCACAAAGGGCAATAATATAAGATACTGAAAACTTAGCACGAAAAACAATGCAGTCTAAGTAGATAAATGTTAAGTTTAAAAGCACAGAAATAAACAAATGTAATTGTACAATTAAAACCAGTCTGAATAAAACACAGAATTAATTGGAATCATGTACAAGCAAAACATTTTGATAAATATAAGTCACTTCTTAATATCTCTACATAATTCCGTCCAGTCTTTTGTCTTCAGCTCTGTAAACTTCATGGCAAGACAATTCAAGAAAACTGCTGAATTTCTCTTACCAACTTTTTTAACCACCAAATAACTTCAACATGTTCAATTAAATGAAAATTGACACATTAATAATTTTTTCATATGTATAGTAATTAATTGTCTGATAAATACATGAAATACTCTTATTGTAGTTATATAAACACTAAATTTTTCATTCTGCTGAATTTGACAAATGCTCTTAAAATTCTGAGTAATCCATCTAATGGACCTATTCAGAAATTCAACTTCCGTCCTCGTAAAACCTGGCTGGACCAATCAACGACGTCGCAGCGTACTCGTAAAATTTGCCTCAGCCAATCGGCGACGTCGTGAACAATCACAATCCCAGAATGCCGTACAATTTCTGAATTGGTCCATTAGACTGAATTAGCAATCCAGTATTTTCCAACTCCTTCATTCAATAAATCAATTTGAAAAAAAGTTCATACTTTGACATGATTTTTTTCTGAAAATTCATATAATCATGAAGGTCAAGCTATTAAACATAGAAAATACTCAGAAGAATTGGCAGGCCTCATTATATTGGTATTGCTATCAGGAATATGAGAAAATGTATGTATCCATTGAAGGTCTTTGTCACAACACGCACATATGCTTGTATTATATAGGCTAAGTTTGATTTAACGGATCCTCATTATTATCCTCGTTTGGAATGAATTGTGGGTAAGGAACACTAGACTCGGCAGGAATGTTCACAGACTGCAATGATAGAATGGGCTGTACTTGAATCGATCCCATGGGACTTGGGGGCAACATGCCACAGGTTGTGGCCAACATCACTGGACTCACCGGTACTGAAAAACAAATAATTTAAATAAAATATACCTTCTCTCAGAACCACTTCTTCGTTATTTGTTTTGAATGCATACTTTAGAAAATTTTCAAGAGCTCTGTAAATCATTGACACTTTAAAAAGCAGGAAATGCCTACCCTTCCAGATAACCTGAGTTCAATTTATGTATGTGAGTTTGTGGTGCTGACAGTATTGGCTTTGTCTTCAGTGCCTCTCTGTTTTTTGTGGACTTTAGAGGTTGGTACGCTCCATCCGTATTTATTTTCTTATTATATAATTCAGTACTAATAATAATAAACACAAGACATTGAATCTGTGTATCCCCAGTGAGCTTGTCCCATTGTTTTTTGCTTTGTTTTTTGTTGTTGATGCCCCTGCTTCATATTGAAATGATGACTGAAAAGCAACTTATTTTCTCTGCAACTTTATTTCGCGTTTTAATGTAAGAGGGCGATTTCGCAACAATTTATTTTCTCGATTCTTTTTTACAACAATTATAATATTATGAATTATTTGCTAATTTTTTCGCAAAAGTTACTTGGTTAACAGTACTCCATAATATTCAACTCTTTCCTTGAATGATTAAAAGCAATGAAAATTCAAATATTTTCATTCACATCTATATATGGTAGAATTTTTTTTTTTTCCGCGGGAGCTAAATTTCGCAGATTTGTTTAAAAATGGAAGATTTTTTTTCGCAGAATTCGATTTTAGCAATTACCTATATTTGAGTATGTACTTAAAATATACCATTTAAAAAATTTTATTTTTGCAGGTTCAAATTTTCGCGAGTTGCCAACTCTAGGGAAAAAAGGGAAAATTAGATACCCACGAAAAAAAAACAAAGTATACTGTATGATGTTATTCTTTAATTTAACATTTCAAGAAGGTGCGCTAACAACACCTGCATGGGATATAACATATAATCTAAGATTATACATACACGATGTTGTTGTATGTTGTGTTATCACCGGTACTGGTAACGCCCCTTGTTTAGCTAAGCTTAGCTGTTGTGTTATCTGTTGTAGTTCTGTCTGCTGGCGTAGAATGGCCTGCTGTAAATGTTGGGACTTCTCTTGTAACTGTTGGTACAGCTGTCTTTGAACCGGGGTCAAGAATAACTGAAAGATAGATAGACTTTAATGTTAGATGGTGATCAACATTGATTTGTTAAAAGTTCACATTCAAATATGACTAACAAGTGTACAGAACTTTATCTGACTGAAGAAAGTTTCCAAGAAATCAGCCATTATACAAAGGTAAACCTGATAGACAGACAAACCTCCTATATATTTTGCAACTTTCATCTGCAGGCCATTCAAGCATAAAGGTGCTATGAATTGAGCTTGTTTTTTTCTCATTCCAGTGAAATTGTTGTATGCATTTCTTTGAATTTCTTTGTGTTCTTTCGGGTCTACTGATTTGTTTTGTCTTTTTCCGACTTGTGACATTGGTATGACATTGATATTTCTTTGTCCAATACATAAGAATGTGCATACCTGTGGAGAAGGTTGACCTTCTGTAGATATTTGAGGTACACCATTGCTGGAGGAAGCTTGATGAATAATATTCTGCTGAAACATAACAAAATAAACATCAACAAAAGATTTCTAATCTTTTATTACAATGCATGCATGTTGATTATTTTTTGGCATATGAAATAACAACCCCAAAACAATATTAATACAAAATTCATTAGTTGTCAAAAATATGAAACTTGCTGTCTAGAAAAATGTCCTCATCTTAATTTTCCTAAATGAATACATGAAAGCAATATGTGTCTCTTAAGGACCTGTTAACACATATTTGTTCGATGTTGGCATATTTCACTGTAGTTTATTGTTCGTGTTATGGTAAAAATCTGTCAAAATCAAAAATGGCTTGATTTCATTAAACTAGAAAAAGGTGAGCCACAGACCTGAAATGCAATCCCACATTATGGGACCCCATCCTGATGCTGTATACCAAATATCAAGAAGCTGTGATTAGTAGTTGCTGAGATACCTGTCACACAATATTCTTCCCCATCCGCCTGCCTCCCAGCTACACGACATTCACCATTTTATAACCTGGATTTTCCCCTCCTTGAAATCCGACCAAAACAAGATGTTGATCATTGTGTCTGAAAAAGCAGCTTAAGGGCATGGTTGAATAAAGATGTTACACATGAACATACCATTTGATGAAGGTTAAAACTGTATGTTCTGTAACTTTGCAGGTCATTAAATGAGAAACGCAAAGGAAGTTAAAATAAGAGCTTGAATGGCTTTTTATTTGGGTAACTCCTTACCTGACTGTCTATAGGGACAAGACTAACAGTGGACTGGCTAGGAATTAATGGCTGCTGGGGATTCCTTACCTGACTGTCTATAGGGACAAGACTAACAGTGGACTGACTAGGAATTAATGGCTGCTGGGGATTCCTTACCTGACTGTCTATAGGGACAAGACTAACAGTGGACTGACTAGGAATTAATGGCTGCTGGGGATTCCTTACCTGACTGTCTATAGGGACAAGACTAACAGTGGACTGACTAGGAATTAATGGCTGCTGGGGATTCCTTACCTGACTGTCTATAGGGACAAGACTAACAGTGGACTGACTAGGAATTAATGGCTGCTGAGGATTCCTTACCTGACTGTCTATAGGGACAAGACTAACAGTGGACTGACTAGGAATTAATGGCTGCTGGGGACTCCTTACCTGACTGTCTATAGGGACAAGACTAACAGTGGACTGACTAGGAATTAATGGCTGCTGGGGACTCCTTACCTGACTGTCTATAGGGACAAGACTAACAGTGGACTGACTAGGAATTAATGGCTGCTGGGGATTCCTTACCTGACTGTCTATAGGGACAAGACTAACAGTAGACTGACTAGGAATTAATGGCTGCCGGGGATTCCTTACCTGACTGTCTATAGGGACAAGACTAACAGTGGACTGACTAGGAATTAATGGCTGCCGGGGATTCCTTACCTGACTGTCTATAGGGACAAGACTAACAGTGGACTGACTAGGAATTAATGGCTGCTGGGGATTCCTTACCTGACTGTCTATAGGGACAAGACTAACAGTGGACTGACTAGGAATTAATGGCTGCTGGGGACTCCTTACCTGACTGTCTATAGGGACAAGACTAACAGTGGACTGACTAGGAATTAATGGCTGCTGGGGATTCCTTACCTGACTGTCTATAGGGACAAGACTAACAGTGGACTGACTAGGAATTAATGGCTGCTGGGGACTCCTTACCTGACTGTCTATAGGGACAAGACTAACAGTGGACTGACTAGGAATTAATGGCTGCTGGGGACTCCTTACCTGACTGTCTATAGGGACAAGACTTACAGTGGACTGACTAGGAATTAATGGCTGCTGGGGACTCCTTACCTGACTGTCTATAGGGACAAGACTAACAGTGGACTGACTAGGAATTAATGGCTGCTGGGGACTCCTTACCTGACTGTCTATAGGGACAAGACTAACAGTGGACTGACTAGGAATTAATGGCTGCTGGGGACTCCTTACCTGACTGTCTATAGGGACAAGACTAACAGTGGACTGACTAGGAATTAATGGCTGCTGGGGATTCCTTACCTGACTGTCTATAGGGACAAGACTAACAATGGACTGACTAGGAATTAATGGCTGCTGGGGATTCCTTACCTGACTGTCTATAGGGACAAGACTAACAGTGGACTGACTAGGAATTAATGGCTGCTGGGGATTCCTTACCTGACTGTCTATAGGGACAAGACTAACAGTGGACTGACTAGGAATTAATGGCTGCTGGGGATTCCTTACCTGACTGTCTATAGGGACAAGACTAACAGTGGACTGACTAGGAATTAATGGCTGCTGGGGATTCCTTACCTGACTGTCTATAGGGACAAGACTAACAGTGGACTGACTAGGAATTAATGGCTGCTGGGGACTCCTTACCTGACTGTCTATAGGGACAAGACTAACAGTGGACTGACTAGGAATTAATGGCTGCTGTTGTAACAGTCTATGTTGGAGTAACAGCTGTAAATGTTGAGACACAGTCTGGGGTGTAGATTTACTAGTGGGAACACTTGATGATGGCGAGTTATCATTGTCTCCAGCTTTAGATGATCCTACAAAATAAATAAGTCATAACATTACAGGTGTTTTAACAATTGATTTATTAAAGTATCTATATGCAAGAACAAAATTCTAGTCAAATATCCATAATCATTTGTGTTTTTTTTTTCAGGATTAAAAAAAAAATGACAGAAATACCAAAACAAGACGAGAAAGCATCCTTAACTATGTTTTTTGTTGTTGGTCATTTTTGCAACAAAAAAAACACTTACAGGTGGGTAGAAAACTATTTAATCAATTTATTTTTTTTATTCCGCAATCACTGCTATGGCACTTGTCAGTAAGAAGGAATGGACTTTAACCATTCTTCTATAAGAGGTCATTCCTGCGGACAATATAGGTCACAGTCAGCATCCAAAGCATGCATTGTACTGAGCATCACAAGGTGCACCTACCATACCAATATAGTTGATGTGGCACTTATCAGTAAGATGGAATGGACTTTAACCATTCTTCTATAAGTGGTCATTCATGTGGAAAATATAGGTCACATCCAGCATCTGAAGCATGCATTGTGCGAAGCATCACTAGATGCACCTACCATATCAATATGGTTGATGTGGCACTTGTCAGCAAGAGGAAATTGACTAAAACCATTCTTCTGTAAGAGGTCATCCATGCTGAAAATATAGGTCATATCCAGCATCTGTAGCATGCATTTCGCTTAGCAACACTAGATGCACCTACCATATCAATATGGTTGATGTGGCACTTGTCTGTCATTGGGAATGGACTTTAACTGTTTTTTTGTAAGTGGTCATTCATGCAGAAAAATTAAGGTCACATCCAGCATCCGAAGCATGCATTGCGCTTAGCATCACTAGATGCACCTACCATACCAATATGGTTGATGAAGCACTTGTCTGTAAATGGAAATGGATTTAAACAATTTTCCTGTAAGTGGTCATTAATGCGGAAAATATAGGTTACATCCAGCATCCAAAGCATGCATTGTGCTACCATACCAATATGATTGATGTGGAATTTGTCAGTAAGTGGGAATTTGGAAATATGGGGATTTGGGACGGACAGACAAAAGGACAGACGGACGAACGGACCCGAACACTATATGCCGCTCAACTTTTGTAGATGGGGCATAAAAATAACCTGCGTGTTATGTTTTAATTCTATT
The DNA here is from genome assembly GCA_963971305.1 of Arcuatula senhousia. Classification (NCBI taxonomy): domain Eukaryota; kingdom Metazoa; phylum Mollusca; class Bivalvia; order Mytilida; family Mytilidae; genus Arcuatula; species Arcuatula senhousia. The sequence goes on along the minus strand of OZ020312.1, from coordinate 48,411,935 downwards.
TTCTAATTCATACACATGTATTTCAGAGTTTGATTTAAGGCATCATGCTTTTTAATCAGGTTTTAAACCTGGTTTCAAGGCATCATGCTTCTCAACACAGTTTAAAATGTCATCTCTTTAATTAAGCCTGGTTTTACCTGCTCTGTTTGTTAGGGTTTTATGCCCTTTTCGACACGCCTGGGGAGGTAATTTTTTAATGGTGGAGGAAACCAGAGCACAGGGAGGAAACCGACGTTGGGTAGGTAACTGACAAACCAAATCACATAAAGGTAGTGAAGTACCATTTTGATAATTACAAACAGGACTCGAACACCACCTGAGGGTGATCAGCTAGTGATCAATAGGATGGTATTTAAACCAGCGTCCTAGACCACTCGGACACCCAGGCCCCTTTACCTGCTCTGTCTGATGAAGCTGATCCAACACTATGACAGGAGGACAGATTAGGTCCTGATGTAACACTACAGACAGACGGACTTCTCTCCCTCTTTCCAGACATGGACCCATTGGTGTTGTAACACATCTCTTTAAACATGTTATCCCGAACATCTGCGTAACTGAAAAAGATGGACAGATGTTGTTGACAATGTTAAACTTGGCAAAAGTTTTGTTTGTTTGTTTTATGTCAAAAAAAAGTCTTCAGTGTGGAGCATTAATTCAATCCCATGGAACACTAATGCCCCCCCTTTCCACATTCCAATCAGGGAGTATAAGTCTAACAGGGGATGATCAGTTCAGATTGACTATAAATATGAAGAAATGACTGTCTGATAAAAACAGAATTCTACTTCAAAAGCTGAAGGGTAATTCAGGTATCTTTTCACTTAAATACAACTAGTAGAAAATATTTTTGTTGTTTTAAGAACTTAATAGTCTTTATTCTGTTATGAAAACATGTTCAAACCCACCATAGGTTATTTTCTACAATAAATCACCAACTGTATGATTCTTAAAAGGACTTGTACTTCAAGCTATGCTAGGCCCCATCCTTAACTTACAATGGGGTATTTTTGGTTTTTGCTTCACCTTGAAAATCTTACTCTTATATACTATGTTTAAATTCAATATTTTATATGTGATTTTCTCATGCATATTGAATTCATATCCTTTCTCGTATGTACCATATCTATATCTTGAATGACATACCTAACAACAACATTAGTGCAGACAACAAATTCTGGTTTGGAGTTCCACTGATGATATGTGATGTAATATCTGGTCCGTAACCATATCCATTGCTGACCCTTCGTTAGAAATCGGTAGTACGTGGATGTCTCCTCTCCCTTCTGCATTACTGAAAGTATATATAAAGACAAATATACATGAAGAGTGACAACATACTTTGGTGGCCATACATTGTGTATTGATTGAGTTTAAAGCAAACTGTTTGTAATTTGAATGTTACTCAATATCATTGGAATATAACATGCTTAAAACAAACACAAAACTTGTGAACCAATGCTCACTAGTAATACCCCCACTTTTGCAACTTTGCCTGGTGTCAAAATATAAACAAGAGTGACGAAACTATGCCAAGAAACTGTAAAAGGACACAAGTAATACTCTTCTTCAAAGCTGGGTATAAATATCATGCAGCTTGAAATAAAATACAAATTGCCACTACTCTCATCAAAGAAAATTAAAGGGTTAAGTTAAAACTTATTTATTCATCCTGGATTGTGAAACAAGTTTGATATGATTCTGCTTCCAGTTTGAAGTTAAGGATTGTGGCCTTTGTAGTTGCCCAATTTGGTCTACTCTTATCAAACTCTACAAAGAGGTCTTTAAAGTGCATGGGGTATTTGTCCCCTGTTCATAAAACCAGCATCATTCAAGAATTATCTAAAAAAATCTTGGTTTGTAATCTAACTCTGTCAATGCTTGTTATAACCAAAAATGTAAAATCAAGATCTTGTCTTTTTTATCAAGATTAAGAATATCCTTGAACCACAATACATAAATAAAATTTGAGGACTATCCTAGATTTGAAGAAAAACAAATAAAAACAATGTCATAACCGGGGGGTAATTCAAGGATGAGAAACAACCCTAGCACAGAGTGTGTTGATTCACACATCTTAATTAAATTTAAAAACAAAAGGATGGCTATATAACTGGTATATAAGAAAGCCAATTTTTGAAAAAAAAATAGCCAATACAATTTGAAAGGATGGCTAAATAACTGTTAAACAATAACAAACTGTGAAAATTACAACATGTGCAAGACAAAGGGGAAGATGTAAACTGTTAAACTTGCATATCATGGTGTACTTTATAGAGGGTTCCAACCCTTTTTTCATAACAAAACTCCATGACATTTCTGTATTGAAAATTTGCTATTAAAAATATTTTTAAATATATTCATATGTTCATTTTAATGTTCAAAGTGAACTTTTTTGTAGGTGAAAGTTACTGTAGAATGACTAAAAACTGGTTATATTAGATATCTAACATGTCTTTTTGGTCATAAACTTCGCCCAGAAATTCCATGACTTTGGCTTAAATTTACATATTCTGTAACTTTTCCAGGACTGGAATTAATATAATCAAATTTCATATAGAAAGATAAAATGAGATGTAGAATATGTTTAATCTCCATTTGAACAGATGGCAATTTTAAAATCTGTGATGAAAAATTACCAGAAGCCTTCAACAGACTTGTGGTAAATACTCTTGCCATGCAATTGGTTCCTCATAAAAACATAAATTAAATGATTTGAAACAAATTTTTGAATGGTCATACAGAATTTATATTTACATATTATAATAAAAATATGCATAATTTTATAACTGTCTTATCATTGAAATGTTGCATAAATCTAGCTTTATCAATATTTTTCACACTGAAATTGAAAGGTTAACACCAAACCCCACCAAGAAAATTAGCATATGAACAAGCCTCCGGATGAGTATGCAACACATCACATATTATATATAACCTTTCATAATTAAAGATACTTTACTATTTTTAGTCCCCTACCGGCGGAAGCCGAAGGGGACTATAGGTTTGCGCTCTGTCCGTCCGTCTGTCCGTCTGTCTGTCCGTCTGTCTGTCCGTCTGTCTGTCCGTCTGTCTGTCACGCCTCAGTTTTCCGCACTTTTTTTCTAAACGCTTATAGATAATGAACTGATTTTTGGTATGTGAGTTTACCTTGATGAGTTACAGATCAAGTTTAAGTTTCCTGCCGATCCACAATTTTTTATGGGAGTTATGGCCCTTTGAACTTTGAAAATTCACTAAAATTTCAGTTTTCCGCACTTTTTTTCTAAACGCTTATAGATAATGAACTGATTTTTCATATGTGAATTCACCTTGATGAGTTACAGATCAAGTTTGAGTTTCATGCCGGTCCACAATTTTTTATGGGAGTTATGGCCCTTTGAACTTTGAAATAGAAAATAAAGAGATGTGGAATAAGTGTACGCGACACAGCCCACAATTAAACGGCAATTTAGAAAAACCAGTTTTCAGTTTTCCACACTTTTTTTCTAAATATGTATAGATAATGAACGGATTTTTCGTATGTGAGTTTACCTTGATGAGTTACAGATCAAGTTTAAGTTTCCTGTCGATCCACAAATTTTTATGGGAGTTATGGCCCTTTGAACTTTGAAAATTCACTTAAATATCAGTTTTCCACACTTTTTTTCTATCATCTTATGACCTTACTGATCAAGTTTAGGTATTCATTTGTTTGACAAATTGTTACCAGTGACTGAAATATGAGGCCGGTAGGGGACTTAGTATTGTTTTGCAATACTCTCAGAATGCTTGTTCACAATTAAAGGTTAAGACCACACCACAAGAAATAAATAAAGATAACAGTTGCATGAACTTAGCTTATTATTACTTCACTCGATAGAATGAAGGGAGTGTGGAGCATTTAAGAAACTTTATTGATATTTCACTGCATGAACTGGGATTGTTGTCTTTTAATACATATCATCACTGGTTGATAATCATCTAATAAAGTTATAAAACTAAGACAATTACTTACTAAATTGGCATTAGGTTTACAGGTCTCAAATATTTAAAGCCTTGACCCACATTAACCCAAAGATATATGTTATCCTCTATAAAGAGTTTTTGGAATATTGGACCTGATACAACTTTGTTTGTTTTTTTGTTTTTTTGTTCATTCATTTTCTCTTCAGCTTTAACTTATTAATGTTCACTTAAGTTGAAAACAAACTATAAGCCTAGGTAAATCATTCTCCAGTTTGTGATTTGTGTGTGTGTCCTTTGTAGCAACACCCCCTAAACAAATTGAGTCTCCTTATCAATCTCTAGAAAGGAGAAATTGCTCTTCCCATACACAGGACGGCCATTTTTCATCCCTTTAGGAGGACTAGCACCATTTCTTGAGACCATCCTTGCAAATGGTGTCAAGAGAAAACAGAAAATGTTTGTCCTTGAAATTTTCCCCTCTAACAAAGATCAAACCACTGACTTTGGAATTAACCATTACATCACATGCTCTCACAATTAGCATTTGACCTGATTCCTTGTTTAGATTACCTACACTGTTCATGATATATTCTTTCTTAAATGGTTCACTTCAGTGTGAAATGACCAGGTTGAGATATTAAAAACGAAAGAATATGGAATATGTGCCAAAAAGACACGATCCACATATTGAAATGATTTTAATAAATGTACAAAAGCAAAATTTCACTGCGTGTGAAGCGCTTTTCTGGATTAACCTTCATCAGACACGCTAGGAGTAGAAAACTTGGAAAACCGGTGGAATATTAGATTTTATTAAAAACAAAATGCCACAAAAATATTACAACAATGACCAAACAGATAAATTTATTAATTTCTAAAGAAACAGCCAAACGTTGTCAAATTTTAGAAATATGTAAACTGTGTCTTTCCAACACATATTCCAGTACTCGAAAATATATAAGAGCATACAACTGAAGCACGGGGAAGCTTTCTACGACCTCCACACGGCACTAAAGCCAAACTCTGAAATAATATTAAAAACGAAAGAATATGGAATATGTGCCAAAAAGACACGATCCACATATTGAAATGATTTTAATAAATGTACAAAAGCAAAATTTCACTGCGTGTGAAGCGCTTTTCTGGATTAACCTTCATCAGACACGCTAGGAGTAGAAAACTTGGAAAACCGGTGGAATATTAGATTTTATTAAAAACAAAATGCCACAAAAATATTACAACAATGACCAAACAGATAAATTTATCAATTTCTAAAGAAACAGCCAAACGTTGTCAAATTTTAGAAATATGTAAACTGTGTCTTTCCAACACATATTCCAGTACTCGAAAATATATAAGAGCATACAACTGAAGCACGGGGAAGCTTTCTACGACCTCCACACGGCACTAAAGCCAAACTCTGAAATAATATTAAAAACGAAAGAATATGGAATATGTGCCAAAAAGACACGATCCACATATTGAAATGATTTTAATAAATGTACAAAAGCAAAATTTCACTGCGTGTGAAGCGCTTTTCTGGATTAACCTTCATCAGACACGCTAGGAGTAGAAAACTTGGAAAACCGGTGGAATATTAGATTTTATTAAAAACAAAATGCCACAAAAATATTACAACAATGACCAAACAGATAAATTTATCAATTTCTAAAGAAACAGCCAAACGTTGTCAAATTTTAGAAATATGTAAACTGTGTCTTTCCAACACATATTCCAGTACTCGAAAATATATAAGAGCATACAACTGAAGCACGGGGAAGCTTTCTACGACCTCCACACGGCACTAAAGCCAAACTCTGAAATAATATTAAAAACGAAAGAATATGGAATATGTGCCAAAAAGACACGATCCACATATTGAAATGATTTTAATAAATGTACAAAAGCAAAATTTCACTGCGTGTGAAGCGCTTTTCTGGATTAACCTTCATCAGACACGCTAGGAGTAGAAAACTTGGAAAACCGGTGGAATATTAGATTTTATTAAAAACAAAATGCCACAAAAATATTACAACAATGACCAAACAGATAAATTTATCAATTTCTAAAGAAACAGCCAAACGTTGTCAAATTTTAGAAATATGTAAACTGTGTCTTTCCAACACATATTCCAGTACTCGAAAATATATAAGAGCATACAACTGAAGCACGGGGAAGCTTTCTACGACCTCCACACGGCACTAAAGCCAAACTCTGAAATAATATTAAAAACGAAAGAATATGGAATATGTGCCAAAAAGACACGATCCACATATTGAAATGATTTTAATAAATGTACAAAAGCAAAATTTCACTGCGTGTGAAGCGCTTTTCTGGATTAACCTTCATCAGACACGCTAGGAGTAGAAAACTTGGAAAACCGGTGGAATATTAGATTTTATTAAAAACAAAATGCCACAAAAATATTACAACAATGACCAAACAGATAAATTTATCAATTTCTAAAGAAACAGCCAATGCCAGCATGTGCAGCAACATAGGTGTTAACCTTCTGGGATAACCTTCTAGCAAGCAGACATAACTGGATTAAATTTTTTTACTAATTTATTGTTCTCCAATTGCTAATCAACACCACAACGTGTGTTTTGATAACACTGACAGGTACACATGCAATGGACTGATTAAATATTAATTTTCAATCAGCTGATAGAGTAAATTAGTTCTTGGTCTTGTTGATGGTTTATAAAACTTTTTAACAGAGAGAAAAGATTGATTTTTGGATAAAATATGTATAATTGCGGGAGATAATGCAGAAGGGCCATTGGAAGAATAGTGTCTCCTGCTCCAGAGTAATTAATGTCTCGGGAGATAGCTTAAATATTCGGGAGGCTCCACAGGATCCTGGAGGGTTAACACTTTTGTGCAGAAATCTCTCACTGCTCAATTAACCAATAAAAACTGTCGGTACTGATATTGATTTATAATTCAGTTTTTAGAATGAAGCCAGTGCCACCTATGGTTTCAGTCGAAATTTTTTTTTTTTTTTTTTTTCAGAAGAAACAGGTACTTACACGTGTTCTTGGAAAACCAGCAGCGATCTTTCACTTGTGATAGAATTTGTGGTGTCTTTTGGCTAGTTCCGCTGCGCTCCACTTGCAAAAAGACTGAAAAATTCTATCACTTCAGATCAGCTGGTCTTTTCCAGGAACTTATGTAAGAATCTATAATTAACAATGGCTAATTTTCTGTTTATACTTACATTGTTCATGACATTTACTAAGACAATCAAGGTCATCAGGGTGGTAATAGTCATAGCCTGATGTTCCAAGCACCTCGAACGGGAGATATCCTATGATAGGTGACGCCCTGAAAACAAAGGTAAAATAACAATGTCATAAGGAGTCGAACGGGAGATACCCTATGATGGGCGATGCCCTGAAAACAATGGTAAAAGTACTTAAGGAGTTGATACAAAAACAAATATGTTTTCTTCCAAGGATGCCAATTTTCGAAATTTTGAAATCAGGTTTTTAATTATTTCTGTTTTGTTATCCATTCATTACAAAATAAAGAGAAATAAAATCAGGAAAACCCATGAAAATGGGTAAAGTTGGAAACTCTGATTGGCATGGCTTTCTCTTTCTTGAAAATATTTTTAAGGATTTTTCTATTGTGCTCCAAGAACATAAAAGACTTATCAAGTGTGGCAACTAAAAGTATGTCTTGCCTGTTGGCACCACTGTGAAACTGATTCACCATCTACCTGAACCTTAAGAAGACCACTTCAGCCTTATTTGCAACCAGGCACCAAGAGGATAGGTAGGTAGGTTAAGTAGACCACACCCCAAAGTGTCTGTACAATTAATATCAGATGCCTTAGAATTATACTTTTCAAGTATTTCACTTCCCACAAAAGTCTTACAAAAAAGTTAAAACACTTTCGCAGTAGCTGTCCTGCCTGTTACAACTTTTATCCACAGCCAAGGCAAAAATTCTATTACTCATGAAATATCATCTAGTATTTTCAAAGAACTTTTCTAAGAATTTATTATTCTTCCCTTGGAGGCTGATATCAAGTTTTGATTGTTGATATTCTTGAGACCTTTGCTGGTAATCATAACAAAGATCAGCTGTCACAGGTAAAGTAACACCTATGTCCTGCTCTGCTTCGCAGGGGAGACAAAAACATGAAATTTATACATATGCAGCAGTTCAAAAGGATTACCAAAAACAGAATAAAATTTATAGAAAAAATTGGTTTTTGTTCTGGTCAAAATACCATTTTTACCATTTTTTAATAAAATTTATACCTATGGTCCAGATACAAGAACTTCCACTCCAAACTGTGTCGTGATGTGAACTCTGATTTAGATTCATCAACGATCGACATTTCTCGTATAAATTGGGCATTGTCCAATTGTATAGTACAACAAAAACATGTGTTGTCCTTTATTTGTGACATCATTCCAAAGTTCCAACCGTCATCATTGTCATTATAATCTGAAATGGATAAAAATTAAAACATTATATTTCACTTCTGCCACAGAGAAAATCAGACCTGTAGGTGCTGTTCATTAAATATGATGCACCCCTTCTAGAAAGCAGTTTTATCTATTTTATTATAGGCAGGGATAAATTTAACAAGAATATGTCCAAAAGACATAATGCCCCGTCTTGCAACATATAGGACAGACAGTGGACAAATGGACAGACAAAGGGACCCAAACACTTTATGCCCCAATTCTTTCGTACATGGGGCATAACAAGAGTCTTCAATGTAAAATTTTTATCTTTTTTGGATAGATTACTGGGTTTTCAAAAATATGCCTTCTGGAGGAAGGGACTTATATGTTTAATGGAACAGCCTTCACTTTACACTGAAATTTATATATGTTCTTAATTTGACTTAAAAAAAACTTTATCCTTTACAACATTACTGCCAATGCATACAAACATCATAAATGTAACTGCCGGTATTAAGTTTTGTCACCAGCTTGACATAATTTTTGCAGAGCTGCCAAATCCTCAACATGTCTGCTGATCATGGAGTCTGATAAGTAAGACCTAACAAACATTTGACAACCCATCCGATTTAACTATGGACTTCCAATTGTAGCGTAAGGTGAAGTGTGCAAACACAACAATGAAAATTTACGTCGTCATGAACAAAGACAATCGTTAACAAAAACCACAAATCGTTACATTTGATTACATAAAAATACATTGATTGAATGAATGGGTCGTGCAAACATTCAATCTGATTGGATATTGATAAATGGGGGGTTTTCCTAATGTGACGATTTGCGGTTTTTGTTACCGATTGGCTTGTTCATGACTACGTAAATTTTCATTGTTGTGTTTGCACACTTCACTTTATGCTGCAATCGAAAGTCCATAGTTAAATCGGACGGGTTGTAAGATGTTATATCTGGTTCAGAATGGATGTCTGATACATTGGTTCTGACATAATGGTATCCTTCTAGAACCTTTGTCTATTTTGTCAGATTGTCCCATGCTTTTGGCAGTGCTATTGTTGAACTATTGATTTTCAAAAGTTGTGACACCAAAGAAATATGTTTTAATACATCAATAACACACAAACAAAAATTATTATGTCCAATTTTAAATGCATGTATGAGAAAAAAGTTTATCAGTTTATCACTTCTGTGGTTTCATAATTATTCATGATGTACCAATTTTAATTTGTGCTTAAGGATGCTTGCTGAGTCTCTGTCATTTTTTCTGGTTTTTACCATCAAAATAAGGTTAAAATTTTTGCCCATGAACCCCCTATTTTTTTGTTGTTAATGTCTTTGATATGTCATAAAAAGTGGTAAACAAAGTTTTATCAAATCCAATTATTTAATACATTTAACTATCTTCTTTTTAACTAAGGCATCAAATTTGAATCCTATTTATTTGCAATAATAGTAGCGAACATCCTTAAGCAGCAGACAGCCAGACATGAAGTGTTAATTCAAAATTGATTTCTTCTAACACAAAATGTATCTGGGAAAGCTCTAGAAATAGCTACATACAACAATAAATAAATCATGTTATGTGAGACTTACTGTTCCAATGTTTGGGGAAGCTCTAGAAATAGCTACATAAAACAATAAATAAATCATGTTATGTGAGACTTACTGTTCCAATGTTTGGGGAAGCTCTAGAAATAGCTACATAAAACAATAAATAAATCCGGTTATGTGAGACTTACTGTTCCAATGTTTGGGGAAGCTCTAGAAATAGCTACATACAACAATAAATAAATCATGTTATGTGAGACTTACTGTTCCAATGTTTGGGGAAGCTCTAGAAATAGCTACATACAACAATAAATAAATCATGTTATGTGAGACTTACTGTTCCAATGTTTAAAGCCTGTAAATCGTACAGATTCATAAACGGGTACTTTTCCTGATTCCAGCGTTCCTCGTTTGAAATGACAACAAAATGTGACCTGGTTATCATCTGAAAATAAATGCTTGCAAGCTTAAGTTCTGGATTACAGCTTAATAGTCTGTAAAATCATCTCCTTTTGGTCTGGGCTTTTTAAATTGTTTTAATTTTTTCTTTATCGTGTTTATTGTGGTAAATTATTAAATGAATTGTTAGATTTCAAACCTACTGAAAATCTTATATTTTTAGGTGGGAGTTATTTCCTGATTTCAATTTATCAAGAAACGCACCAAGTAAAAAACAAGAGTTAACACTAAAGTATGTCTCGCCTGCCCGCACCATCAGAAACAATTATTCTTTCTTACATCCACTATATTTTGAATTTACATGGATTTTCAGTTTCTGAGATCAAAAAATGTTTATAGAACTTAAACATTGCAAATATATGCAATAAAAATAATCAAAGTCACTCAACCAGAAAATCAAGGTCAAGGTCAAAAGATGAGGATGCAACTGTGCTAAGCTACTACTGGGGGATATGCATACCAAGTTTCATCAACCAATGACCTATAGTTCTTGAGATATGGAGGTGCTCGCAAAACTTTTCCATTGCTATTATATGTATTAAAAATTGTCAAAGTCACTCAACCGTAAAATCAAGGTCAAGGTCAAAAGATGGGGATGCAACTGTGCTAAGCTACTACTGGGGCATATGAATACCAAGTTTCATCAACCTAGGACCTATAGTTCTTGAGATATGGAGGTGCTCGCAAAACTTTTCCATTGCTATTATATGTATTGAAAATTGTCAAAGTCATTCAACCGGAAAATCAAGGTCAAGGTCAAAAGATGGGGATGCAACTGTGCTAAGCTACTACTGGGGCATATGCATACCAAGTTTCATCAACCTAGGACCTATAGTTCTTGAGATATGGAGGTGCTCATAAAACTTTTCCAAAAAGTTAAAGCCGCCGTCGCCGCCGTCGTCGCCGCCGCCGCCGTCGCCGCCGCCGCCGCCGGTAAAGTAACACCTATGTCCCGCTCTGCTTCGCAGGCGAGACAAAAATGAACTCCCATAAATTATCAACCATACAGTAACCAACAATCATGAAAAAATCTAATAAAATCCTTTTAGCTGTTTCATACCTAAAAATCAAAAAGACCCCTATATTTTCAGTAAAATTTGATTCAAAATCAAAGTAACCATTAAAATCTTACAAATTTTAACTAATTCTGTTACATGTGTGTTCAGCAGTTTTAGAAGAGTTGTGTTTAATAAATGTTCTTATGATCTACAAACAAATATACAATTCAATCAAGTCCCATCCTTTAAAATTTTTCAGAAAAAAATGGTGCAATTAATACCTTATGGTAACAAACAATCAAAAAAAATTTAAGCAAAATCCATTCAGTAGTTTCAGAGTAGTTGTGTCCATAAAAGTTTATTCAGACCTACTTGGTTGAGTACCTTGACTGCAAACAAGTTTCACCATCTATTTGACATAACAGAACTTTATACATGTACTTCTACCATCGAGTATTAAAGTAGAGCGTGGCACTTGGGTCCAAAATTAATTTGTCAATAGATTTTCTTCAAAATTGGCATAAATGTCCAAAATGATGTACTCTTTCATAATTCGATTCAAAATTCATGGGTTTCTTCCCTACTTTTCGAGTTATATCAAGTTAAAGTATCAATATTTTAATATGAATTATATAGGAAAACCCATAAAAACATACGAACAAGCAAAAATATGAGCCAATAAAAAGCTACGCCGAGCGCAGCATGATACAACCACAACATGTTGAGTCCTGTATGTTGGAGGCCCAATATGGATAGTCTATTGCTTTGGTCACATGCAGCCCATGGTGGACTGACAAAGGTTTTTGACACATGCACCCAGTGGTTGACTTTAAAATGCATATTTGACACATACATATTCACATCAACATCTTATAGAAAAGGTCTTATATTAATTGACATATTTGGTCCTTTAGGACCCCTATTTTTTTTTTTTTAAACAGTAAGAATTATTGCAAATCTGATTGAAAAATATGGGCTGGGATTTTCACAAGGATTCAAATGAAAAAAAAAAATTGAAAATCAGACCAAAAATAAAGTTGATTTTATGGTCGTGGCATGTCTATGGCCTCCTGTAGCAATGTAAAGCTGCAATATATTTTAAAACCATTGACACACTAAGCTGACAGAATTCAATGAGCAATTCAACAAAAAAAGAATTTTCAAAATTGAATGAATAATAAAATTTTTACAAGTTTTGTCAATGCACCCATTTTAGCCCCTTTTGGTCCTTTTTTTCTAAAACGGTAGGGGCCACAAACCCCAAATACAGTACCAACCTTCCTTCAGTGGATAAAACCTTCCTAATAAAACTTCACAACAATTGTCTGGTCCACTACAGCTCAATTCATTTACATGGACAAACTTTAAATAAAAATGGCGGTTTCTGCCCCTTTGACCCCTAATTTCTCAAAAATGGTTAGAGATATTGCAAATCTGATTGAAAAACGCAGGCAGGGATTTTCACAAGGATTGTAATGAAAAAAAGATTTTCAAAATCGGACCACAAATAAAAAAGTTGAATTTTGGGGTGTGACCCCTTTTTGACCCCCTGTAGCAATGTAACGGTGGAATATATATCAAAACTAATGACACATTTAGTTGACAGAATTTAATGAGGAATTAAATGAAAAAAGAATGATCAAAATCAGATAAAAAATAAACATTCTACAGAAGTTTTGTCACAACAACCATATTAGCCCTTTTTGGCCCTTTTTCTAAAACCGTAGGGGCCAGAAACCCCAAGTGCAATACCAACCTTCCTTTAGTGAATAGAAACATCATATCAAAATTTCATAACAATCGGTCAATATCTACTCAAGTTATCGCACGGAAACCAAATGTCCCCAGACGATGCAGACGCAGACGACGACATCGCCATAACATTATACGACCACAAATTTTTTGCGGTCGTATAAAAACGACTATTTTTCATGATTTTTGCCAAATTATCTCCCTTGACCATACTTTAGCTAAAACATTTTACTACTTTTAGAATGCAAATTTTAGTCATATTGATTAAATGCGCCTAAAATAGGTATAAAGATCCTAAAAACATAAAAATCTCAAGATATTTTTCAAATTTCATTTTATTTTGGGCAGGTCACATGACCACTGTCCTTCTCCACCTTAATTCTCAGTTGCACTATTATTTTGAATTATCACTAAAAGGTGGGTGCTGGTATCCTGTTCCAGTACATTTTGTAACTGATAATGATGGCAATATTCCGCTAATGAGATAATCATTGATAATCTTGCTCAACAAGAAAGAAGTTAAAATTTGTCTCAGTTTTGTACATCAAAATCAATGAAATAGAAAATTAAAAATTTCTAGAAATTAAAAGGAATAAGATGATGTTACACATTTTATACATTAAAAGAAATTTGCAGGACTTCTTTTCACACAATTACTGGTAATTTCAAGGTCTCATGATGATGAGAGAAATTTCTAGAAGAAGGTAGATATATTTTAATGAAGGTGATACTCATTTATTTACTAAATGATCTTATCTTCTTAAATAACATTCCAGAAAGTAATTCTCTAATTGTGGCAGCAAAAAGTGGCAAACATTTGGATTCAGATTACATTACAATTGTGATCAGTGGTTATACTAACATCAGACCAATGTTTCAGAAGTAGAGAGAAAGATACCTGTAATACTCAAGCTTTCAAGGGAAACAAAGAGAAAGATATTGTTGATACTTACTCAAGCATTTTTGATACTTACTCAAATTTTCTGGTGTCATACTAATATAGCAGGCACATAAGATTGTGTCCAAGGTTTAAAGAAGTAGAGAGAAAGATATTTTTGATACTTACTCAAATTTTCTGGTGTCATACTGATATGGCACATAAGATTGTATAATTGTGATCTCTCTTTCTCCTCTATGAATTCAAATACCTGCTGATTAACCAAGTCAACCTGGAAAACAAAAATTTAATACATGAAATCTTAACATATTACAACATGTACAATGTAAATCTTTATTTTCATTTACACGACAAAGTTACCAACTTCTGTGTATTCATAAAGTTATTTCTCACAGTTTCACAAATTTCATTTGCTCTTTTAAACACAGGTTGGTCACTCATAGAACAAAGTAATCAAAGCGCTAAAGCGTTTAAAGGCAAGCGAAATATATAAGAACTATAATAGATTTATTCTCTGTTAAAGTATATTGTTCAAAATGTATGCGAATTATTAATTTTGGTGAGCGAAGAAAGGATCGTCATGCAGATGCCCTCAAATTTAAAGTTAAAGAACACAATTGCACACACAAGACAGGTATCGTGTAAAAAACGGTATCGATTGAAACACCCCTTCGATTAAAATGCACTCGTCCCAACGATGTGTATTTTGTACTGATTTTATGAATGGTGAAGCTAGAATCTGAATCCAATCAAATGAGAGAAATATTTATACGAACCAATCAAGTAATAGATGAATACATAATGTATATTCTATCGCCTTTAACTAAAAAGTTCGTCATGAAAGATGCAAAGGAATAAATAAAACTTGTGCCGGTCATATAAAATGCCAATAAAAATTGAGATTTATAGAAGTGTATATCATGTTAACAAATATTGAAAAGTAATATAGAAAATAAAGCATTTTATTCCAGTCTGGATGCAGGAAAATCACTCCGTCTAGACAGAAAAAAAACGCGAAAATCATCACTACTCTATAGACTCCATAAGGCTTCGCTGGCGCTTGCCTAAAAACTGAAACATAAATGTATCTGGAGAACAAAAAACACCCTCTTTGGTGAACCCCAAAACATGAGGGTGAAGAAGTTGTTTCTTACCTTTGAATTTGGGTTCATGTTGTGGATTGCAGTTTAGTTGTCTTGTGTGTATTTTTTCTTAGACTGTGCATTTCTTCTTATTTTTGTCTTAACTTTTGTCTTGGCTTTCTTGAACTTATGATATTTCTAATGCCCTTTAGTACAACTTTACTTTTTTTATAGAAGGACTAGAATGCATGGCAGTCTTCGTGAAAGTTGAAAATTATTGCCTGACCCATAAAATTAGTCAGGACAGACTGAACATTTTAATTGAAGATTTTGACCAAATTCACCAGACCAAAGGCTAATTTGTACATTTTTCAGCAGACTGGTCCTGCGGTCCGGCACATTTCGTGAAGACTGGAATGGCATTGATATTTGTAACTGACCATGTGATGTCTGATGTTTTTGGTGTGTTCCTTTAAATCAGTTAAAAATTCTATTCAGTTATCATCCTTTGTAATGTTTGTTTGTTGTTAGTGTGTAATAAATTCATTTAACACCCCATGAAAATTACCATTAGGCTAGTCCTATGGTTAGTTTACTTGCATATAGAGAGAGAAGCTGCTTAGTCACAAATCAACTTGGGTGATAATTGTAAACCTTTCATAATATTTATGATATTTAGAAAAAATATTATTTTCCAGGAAGGGCTTCACAAAAATTTCCATCAATATGTAGAAAATTAAAGCAACACATTAGGCACTAAACTTTGTAAATAAAGTGACTTTCATCAGTTTACTAATGACACTCTATAAATTTTGGTAGACTTACAAAGCTTTATAGAAAACTCTTTCAATTAAAATTTTTGTCCCCTTTGACCCCTAATTTCTACAAAACAGTACTATTTTTTTAATTTCAAATCATTCTCAGTACAGTTTCTGAGAAGTTTCACTGAATGAGTATTCCTCTAAGTCTACTACATTGTTCTTGAAAAAGACCACAAATCAGGAGTACTTTAAATTCAAAGTTATGTACTGGTATACATGTACTTGTACCAACTACTTTCTTGTGAAAGAATTTTAGGGTTTTTCTAGGATACTTGATAGTCAACAAAATTTCAATTCCCCCAAAAAAATTTCAGTTAAATTACAACCTTTAAGTTGTCAAACTATCAAATTCAAGGGTTTTCAAGGCCTATTTCAGGACCTTGCACTTAAAAACGAAATTCAAGTGTTTCTTCTAGGTTTCAGGGAATCCTGGCAACCATGACATGTTTCACAATTCAATTTCTGCCAATGGGCTTAGTATATTTTATGTCATGCCAGGTTATTATTCATGCAAGGTCTTGTAAATTGCAGTTTTTCAGTTTTCTTTCAGTAACTGTGACACATATAGCCATAGAAGAATTAACACCTTCAATCACTTGTGTCAACCAATGCTCCAACAATAAAATAAAACAAAACTTAAAGATGTTGAGTCATGTTGGGTTCAATCAATAGCCATTTTTACAGTTTATTACAAATGTAAAGTTTTTGAATTTTAGTATTCACAAGTACCAATTCTTAAAATCAGTGATTTTCAACTGGGGTGCTCACAAAAAATTGTTGACAAACTAAGTGAAAACTAGAGAGCATTGCATGCCTTAATACACTTCCTAAAGCCACATACCTTTACAAAATACTTAGACTGAGAATATTTTTAACACATTGTGTTTGATATGGGAGTTGAGAATATTCTCAGACTTAAGAATTTTTATTGCTTCAGTGTTTTTGAAATTCGCCGGACCTGCAGGACCGACCGGCAAAAAAATGTACAGGTCCGGCAAAAAATCTCAACAATTTACATTCAATTGAATGAGAGGTCTGGCAAATATAATCTGAGGACCGACACAACAACCAAACATTTCAAAATCTCTGTTGCTTTGTAGCACTATAGCTTGAGAGATCATTTATATTCATACACATGTACTTACAGGTAAATGTCCAAGCAATGATGTAACACTCTCTGAGGCATACACAATGTTTCCTTGCTGGTTAAACACCAATAGAAAACTGTCTAATGCCTGAAACAAAAAAAATGGTAAAATATACATGGTTGTTAATAAAGGTAATACATGTAATAATAAAATTACCGAAAATTTTGGGATCAATCTCAATGTCTAAGAAAAGAGACCAAACAAGAAAGACATTCTGAAATTATTGAAGATCACAATGGTCCTGACTTGGTACAGGCATTTCGAAAGAAATGGTGTGCTTAACCAGGTTTTATAACACGCCAAACCTCTTTCTCCCATAGCAATAATAGGGTCCGTAGTGACACAAAACACAACACAGTTGTGAAGATATTCTTTAATTTTTTGGGCTTAATACAACAAGAGGTTGCTATGCTCAATCATTTGGAAAACAGGAATTAGATGACAGAATGACCTGGAAAGTCGAGACATGATAAAACTCATCCTGCTTTGGCTCAGTGTGTACCGGATCTTTGAAATCAATTCCTTCAATGGAATCTATAAGGAATTTGTTTCAAAAGTTGGAACAAATGGACAGACAGACAGGCAGATGGACAAACAAGAGTATTGCATTATTGCTGCCTCTCTTTTGATTATAGGGGGGGATATATTTTTTTTCCTAATGCAATGACATCTATCTATTAATCTTTTTAAAATGGTAGGACAAAAAAGTTTCTATAAAATACAACAAATACTTGTAAGGGGGAAGATTTTTGGTTATTCTAAGGTCTTAAAAATGCAGGTTTCTTCCGCACTTTTTATTTGTGTACAAAAATACAAAAAAATACTACATGTACAGTTTAACCCTTGTAATGTTTTTTTACAGAAAAGGGACATCAAATATTAGTTTTACATAGAAGAATTTCTAAAAGACAAACAAAACAAATTGACATTTTACTAGTACAATGTACATGTACACCCACAAATAAAAACAAATCATATTTCTTGTTCAGTGTTAAAATAAAAGGTTACAATCTTCCTTCACATCCAAAATATTGACTTTTTCATACAGTGATCTGGTCATACAATTTCACACTTGCCTACTGAAAAAGCTTTTAAAAAATCATGTCATATATGTGTAGGAGATATTTTGTGGAGAATGTTGGCATGTTTTCTCTCTAAATATATCTAATATAGAACAAAATTCATTCCATGATGCATTCATCAAATTTGTACACAAACATAAATGGCTTAAAAAACCCAATTTTAACAAAATGCTAAATGTAATCTTAAATTTCTGAGTTTGATAAATTCAAGTATTCATTTACAAAAGTCTCATCAGTAATGCTATAGCAAAAAGTTGAAGATCTGCAAAATTAACAAGAAATGAGATACCCCTGCTGTCAACTATGCCTTAAAACTGAGGAACTAGGCAAATATGGAACTACAGAACCGTGCAATTTAACTAAGGAACCACAAATCTACACAAGTGTGGCCACTAAAAGTATGTCTCGCCTGCCGGCACCATCACTAAAATCAACTACCTAAGCTTTCATTTCTTGATATAAACACAAAAAGTGTATGTATACCTAATAACAGATGCCTAGTTATTATACTATTCAAGCAATCCATTGTCCACACATGAATTACAAAAAGTTTTCTGTCTGAAAAAAAGACCTAAGTTCACAGAGTCATTGGAGCGTAAAAATGGGGTCATGGTCACATGGCATGGTGACAGTTGCATTGTCCATAACCGCAACTGTCTGTTTACCCAATATCAGATGCCTAGCTGTTATAACTTTCCAGCAATTCATCATCCACAAAAATCTTACAAAAAAGTTTTTCAGCCTGAAAAAGACCTAAGTTCACAGAGTCACTAGAGCAAGAAAATGGGGTCAGGGTCACGCAGCATGGTAACAGTTGCTGAGACCATAACCTAAACTGTCTGTATACCTAATATCAGATGCCTAGCTAATATACTTTTCCAGCAATTCATCGTCCACAAAAGTCTTACAAAAAAGTTTAAGGCCTGAAAAAAGACCTAAGTTCACAAAGTCACTGGAGCGTGAAAATGGGTTCAGGGTCACATGGCATGGTGACAGTTGCGTAGACCATAACCTGAACTGTCTGTATACCAAATATCAGATGCCTAGCTAATATACTTTTTCAGCAATTCATCGTCCACAAAAGTCTTACAAAAAAGTTTACGGCCTGAAAAAAGACCTAAGTTCACAGAGTCACTGGAGCGTGAAAATGGGGTCAGGGTCACATGGCATGGTGACAGTTGCGTAGACCATAACCTGAACTGTCTGTATACCAAATATCAGATGCCTAGCTAATATACTTTTCCAGCAATTCATCGTCCACAAAAGTCTTACAAAAAAGTTTACAGCCTGAAAAAAGACCTAAGTTCACAGAGTCACTGGAGCGTGAAAATGGGGTCAGGGTCACACGGCATGGTGACAGTTGCGTAGACCATAACCTGAACTGTCTGTATACCAAATATCAGATGCCTAGCTAATATACTTTTCCAGCAATTCATCGTCCACAAAAGTCTTACAAAAAAGTTTACGGCCTGAAAAAAGACCTAAGTTCACAGAGTCACTGGAGCGTGAAAATGGGGTCAGGGTCACACTGCATGGTGACAGTTGCGTAGACCATAACCTGAACTGTCTGTATACCAAATATCAGATGCCTAGCTATTATACTTTTCAAGCAATTCATTGTCCACAAAAGTCTTACAAAAAAGTTTACGCCGCCGCCGTCGCCGCCGCCGCCGTCGCCGGAAAGTAATACCTATGTCTCGCCTTCCGCGACTATTCGTCGCAGGCGAGACAAAAACTGATGAAGGACACAGGAAAAAACAGTATTGCCACTCTTCTCTGAAGCTTGGGCATAATGAGAAAGGTTTTATGACTCAGATGAATACATAGATAGGACTGTCATATTAAATGGCCAGTAAAACTGAGTCAGTGAGTTGTTGTTTTACGCCTGTGCAACGCTATATAGGTTACACAAGAAAACACTTAGGTATTGCTTACTTAATGACTAAACTGTAGTGATAAGGAAAAATGTAATGATTTATCATGTTTATATGATTTTAAAAATGCTTAATTTTATTTTTTTTTGGATTAAAGCTTGAGAAAGCTGTTTTTGATTTTTTTTAATGAAAAATACATTTTATATAGATACATATATACTTTACAGTTTACTGACGATTTTAGAAGCAGCAATAAGTTTTCTGATAATAGCTGGTAGAATAATAGCAGAATAATCAAACAGCTACTTTGCAAAAATACTGCTTTTTGCCAGCTACTTTGCTGCCTAGTCACCAAGATATTTCCTTTTGTCAAAAAATTTAAAGAAAACACTTGCAATGACATAATGTCTTAAAATTTCAATATTTCACTCAAAACCTGTCTATATTTCTCCAATTTTACATCTTGCTACGTGAAACATCAATTTATAAAAATAGCAATAGTTGATCTTCCTTCCAATCATACCCATAAATGTAATGATACAGCAAACTGACCCACTAGGATCCGACTTGATAGGATCTTTAGCCATCAGACAGGATATAAAATTTCAACTCCAAACAGATATAGAACCAATAGTTCAGTCAGGTTATTGGAAATGTCTTTCAAATCTGTGTCCATACACATTGTTATAACAGAGTGGAGTAAAAATAAATTTACACAATTGAACATGTATATTCTGTACCTAAAAGAATTTTTGGTACTTTATAAAAGAAAAAATCACTTACCAATGATGAAAATCAAGCTCATAAATTCCAAACAAGTGTGTACACTTAAAGTTTGTCTGACCTGCTGACACCAACTGTGGACATGGGTTTTATATTCAAAGGGACATAACTCCCACACAAACTGCCAACCGGTACTGAATTTTTAGTTTGTCAAAGGAACATGTATTTAGGGTACAAAGATGTATTAATTTCAGGAAAATCAGTTGGGTAATTTTAAAGGAGTAATAGTGCCAACAAGAGAAAGATATAACACATGTATGGACATACAGCTTTCTATGTCCACACTTCATGTCAGAATAAGGAAAAAGGAAGAAGAGAATGTAAAAACTAATGAGTAATTAAAGTCAGGCTGCAAAAACATGTGTTGTCTACAGAAAGGCAAACTAACTTTAATGACTGTAATAAAAACACATGCTTCTGAACATGCTGGATATAATCATGATAAAACAGGTAAATCTTAAAAAACTTCAGTCCAATTAACCAACTTTTTTTATAGTTTTTTGTTTTCTTTTTTATTCAATTAGAATGATTTTTCTAACACAGAAGTATGGAAATGATATGATATAAATTCTTATGTAACCAGTAAATCTGTGATCCAATGCTTACTAAGTATGTCCTTAATTTCACAACTATACCTTGCATACAATACAATGTTAAACGCAAACAGGAAGCTGATGTAACCAGGCGCCAATACAGAAATCAAATGAAAGGTTCCAAACCAATTTTGCCCAAAACTTCTGAAAATTCTCATAAGAACATGAGATGGGTTCCCCTCCAAAAAACTGTTGGTCGAAACAATATCTTGCAGGCAAAATCAATTCAAGCTTCTTTCAGTGACATGTATTTGTCAACTGGGCAGAGGAACATTTCTTTTTTGTTAGTGTACATATATCATAGAATGTTAAGATAATTGAAATTGCAAAGAAAGAGAAAAGTTATAAGTCCCTTCATAATGATCATACATGTAATTTGCATTTGTAATTATTAACCTAAAGCTCTCAAACATTATCATTATCATGACTAAGTATACTTTTCTGAAAATTAATAAGTTGATTCTAATAGCCAAAATTAGGTAACTATTTGAATAACAAAACAAAAATTTCTAGTAAACAGACTATAATAAAATTCAAAAAAGATTGTAAATCTTGTTGCAAACAATGTAACTTTACTAATAAGCCAGAGTCTATATGAAGATTTCTTCTATGTGCGACATCATAATAAGGCAAACTTTGATATTTTACGACACTTCTTACTTCTAATGACAGTCTAATTATACACTGCTCTACAAAATATCGAATTAACTTGCTTCATAGAATACACAGTGAGGCAAAACAAAGCTTATTTTAGATATGACGTCCATTAAAAAAAATTTTAATCAGCAGAAAAATATTTTAGTTATACTAAAAATATGTGAAATTTTTTAAGATGCTTTTAGTTGTGGATTTGTCAAAATAATTTGTAACTGTTAGCATTAATTTAATAAGAATTAATGTTTAATTAGTTAAGGAGATATATCGTGCTGTGTTTCATTTAGAAACGATTGTCTTTTTTCAACTATAGCATCTTTAAGACTTGATAATATTAAATCCATAAATTATTTATTTCCAATAAATCTTCCATTTTTAACTTGTCAATAAAAAATTGTAAGAACAATGTCCCTTTTATAGCAAAAGATCACAAAAAGCAATGTCATTAACAACATCTGTGTAATATTACAAACAATTAAAAGGATTAAAAATCAAAGTACTGAAAGTACTGGTAGCTGGGGTAATCTACAAATTTTAAATTGTCTCTGTTGCAAAAACTAAAAATAAAAAGCTACTTTTTTGTGTAAAAGGGATTGTCACAAGGGTTCCAATGAAAAAAAGATTTTGAAAATCGAACATTTTTTTTTAGAGTTGATTTTATGGGCTTTGCCTTGTCTTTGGTCACCTGTAGCAATGTAAAGGTGAAAACACTGACATATTAAGTTGACAGAATATAATGAGGAATTCAATAAAAAGAAATTTGTTAATTGAATGAGTAATGAAAAGATTCTACAACCGTTTTGTCAATACACCCATTTAAGCCCCTTTTGGCCACAATCCCCAAAAACAACACGGTTCTTCCTTCAGTGGATATAACCACCATATTAAAGCTTCATAACAATTGGCTGGCCCACTACAACTTTAAATTCTTGTGTAAAACTATTAACCTCAATAAACTCTAAAACATGGCGGTTTTCGCCCCTTCAATCCTTAATTTCTCAAAAACGTTAACAATATTGCAAATCTGATTTTAAAAAGTAGGCAGGGATTTTCACAAGGATTCCAATGATCAAAAGAGTTTGCAAATCGGATCAGAACTCAAATAAAATAGTCGATTTAAGGCGAAAGTCCCCTTTTTGACCCCCCTGTTGCAATGTAATATCCCATTAGGCCAAACGAAAAATAAAACAAAACACGCGTGTTTCTATTGACTTTTTTTGTGTTGACCTATCTGTTCATTCTATACAGCATATTTGCTACAGCTTATCTATATATTTTGCAGGCCAACGGACAACTTCCTCTGTATAGATTATAACAACTTTTTTTTCAGACGAGCAAGCAACGTTTAATTCTGTAGGCTAACCAAACACCTTTTTTTTAAATTAAACGAGGAATAACTTATGCGAAGAGGTTTTGAAAATTATGTTGAATTGTAAACTTTTGTTGATTTATAAAGCTAAACAATTTAAAAAGCATAAGATTTCTTTCATTCTATAGGAAAACCATACAAATTTACAAGATTGCTACAGGTTGCCAATACCCCCCCTTCCACACATTACAGAAAATTTGGTTGATTAAAAATTTTCAATGAAAAATTACTTGGTCTAGAAACAATTTTACAGAAAATGTATTTTTAAGCCTTATTTTCAAAATCAATTATGGTAAATATGAATAAATTCTTCATCAAAGAACCGTTTACAGAACAATTTTCTCTGATCAAATAAAAAAGTTATGAGGATTTGAACTTTGGATACATTATCCTGCCCATCGATGTTTGTTTATTGCAATCCAGTTTGACATTTAATGAGTGAATATGACTTCACTAATGAGATCGGCGAACACTCCTAAAATATCAATCCGCATTTGTATTCAATATACTATCGCATCAGATAGGCGTCTTACATACTTGTACAAAATTTGAAAACTAAATAAATAAGTTTTAAAACATAATTGCGAGTTAAGCGACGAAAAAACAGATATGGTAAAGGACTATATTGCAAGCGTGTATTGATATTTCTATTAATAGGTTTTTGGTGAACCGCCGGAAAAACCATCTGCTAGCTTACCGAAAGGCTATCGTAGCTAAAGCCGTGGCTAATCGCTAGCGATTACCCCGGCTAAAAAATTAAAGGATTTATAAAACCATGTATGCCTAAAAAATTTCCAGTAGATTATTGATTTAAAGGAAAGGTTTTGTTGTTCATGTTGTTAATGTAACTCCTAAGGAAAAACAAATCGCTTATGTATAGAAAGCAAAAGGATATCATAAAACTGATTACAGGATTCTGATCAAAATCTGATTCCGAAATATGAACACCAAGGTCAAACAATCCTTCATGATATAACACATTTATCACAACTTAAAACTTTTACATCTTAAACTAAAATATTTGAATTGATATTTGGATTATTTTTATAAAGTTGTAAGAAGATGTGTGTATAATGCACGGGGACAAAGCTTTATAACAAGTTTCACTACAGAAAGAATTCTGTGGTCATAGGGAACCAATTTGGTTGGTTTTACTGAGCAGCAGCTAACCATGAAAATAATAAAAAGCTACCCCGAGCGCAGCATGATACGACCGCAACAAGTTGAACCCTGTACGTTGGAGGCCCAGTATGGATAGTCCATTGCTTTGGTCACATGAAGCCCATGGTGGACTTACAAAGCTTTTTGACACATGCATCCTGTGGTGGACTTACAAAGCTTTTTGACACATGCATCCTGTGGTGGACTTAAAAATGCATTTTTGACACATTTATATTTACATCAACATCTTATACAAAAAGCCTTATTTATATACATGTATTAATATACAATTTTGGCCCTTTGACCCCTAATTTCTCAAAAACAGTCAAAATATTGCAAATCCGATTAAAAAATAAGGCAGAAATATTCACAAGGAATCCAATGAAAAAAAGATTTTGAAAATCGGACCACAAATAAAAAAGTTGATTTCATGGGTGTGACCTGTCTTTAGCCTCCCTGTAGCAATTAGTGGTGAAATACATATCAAAATCATTGACACATTAAGTGGATAGAATTCAATAAAAAAAGAATTTCCAAAATCGAATGAATGATAAACATTCTACAACAGGTTTATCAATACACCCGTTTTAGCCCTTTTTGGCCCTTTTTTCTAAAACAGAAGGGGCCACAAACCCCAAATACAAAACCAACATTCCTTTAGTGAATATAATCATCATATTAAAACTTCATAACAATTGGCAGGCCCACTACAACTTAATTTTTGGTTTAAATGACAAACTTTTAAAAATGGCGTTTTTGGCCCCTTTGACCCCAAAATTCTCAAAAACGGTAAGAGATATTGCAAATCTGATTGAAAAACGCAGACAGGGATTTTCACAAGGAATCCAATGAAAAAAAAATTTTGAAAATCGGACAACAAGTAAAAAAGTCAATGTTTTGGGTGTGGCCCCTTTTTGACCCCCAGTAGCAATGTTACAGTATACATGTAAGATACATCAAAGCCGTTGATACATTTTTTTGACAGAATTTATGGAGGAATACAATAAAAAAAGAATGATCAAAATCGGATGAAAATTACACATTCTACAGACGTTTTGTCAATATACCCATTTCTGCCCCTTTTGGTCCTTTTTTCTTAAACGGTAGGGGCCAGAAACCACAAGTGCAACACCATCCTTCCTTTAGTGGTTATAAACATCATATCAAATTTTATAACAATTGGTCAACCACAACTCAAGCAATCGCACGGAAACCAAAGTGTCTACAGACGATGACAACGACGATGACGGCGACAACGACGACATCGCCATAACATAATACGATCGCAAAAATTTTGCGGTCGTATAAAAATCAAACACTGTGTTATTCTATTGATTCCAACTAAAAACTATGCAAACTACAAAATTTGAATTCCAACAAAATGTCTTTATGAAGGAAACCATGAGATCGAATAAACCAAGAGCATATCATAAGATTAAGAAGGCAATGAGGAAGAAATAAAACTTTAAGACCTTGAAACACAATTCTGAGGTTCTTTCCATTTGAGTAGAATGAGCAAGAAAGAGGAGAAAGCTGAAATGATAGCTATCAGACCAATGGCCCTTTTCATAAAAAATCTTAGGGGTAAAATTTCTTACAAATGTAACATTCAGTCAATCAAAACACTTGAAAAATACATTTCTGATGAATGTTACAAAAACATGTTTATGACGAATTTTACACTTTAGAAATGATGCCAATGGGAGAAAAGTAAAATTCTACCATCCTCTGCTTACCTTCAACATGGGGGCAGTAAGTCAATTCAAGGACCATCAAAGCCGTTCTGAAATATCCTATATGTAAACACTGATGCATGTTTATACATGTAAATGCATACTATTACCTCTAACATAAGATGCATAAATTCATCATTCGACAAAAACGATGGTTTCCAATTCTCCTTGATCTCATGCGTCTTGGCTTGAACTGCAGTCTCTGTAGAGAAAAATTAAGATTAAACAGCAGATATTACAGATTTCATTTTCCTTAGCTAAGCTTTTCGGTTATATCTTTAACTTATAGTGTTATTTCAAACAATATTGATAGCATGTAAGAGTGTATTTCTTATCAAGACGTGTAAGTTGGTAGTTTCACATTTATCATGTTTATATTGCCTAACATTTATTAAAAATTTAGTTTAAACATATTTATTTATCCTGGATTGAGAAACAAGCTTAATGCTTATATGAATCCCTCTCCAGCTAGCAGTTTGCGAGTGTGGCCTTTGTAGCGGCCCCCATTGAGCCTACTCTTATTGAACTCCACAAAGGAATCTTTAGCTTGCATGGGGTGTTGCTCTCCACATACACAGGACAACCCTATTTGTCCCTTCCGAAGAATAAGCATCGATCCTTAAGACCATCCTCGCAAATGGTGTCCAGAGAGAGTCGGAAAATTGGTTCATGAAATTTTCACCCCTGACAAGGAACGGACCATGAACCTCGGTGTTAGTAGCCTGACGCATTAACCACTTCACCACCGGCTCGTGTTAGCTTTATAAAAGGGTGTGAACAACCAATTGAATTTAGCTGAGCAATGTGAGCATTTTACATTTCTATTGCTATTGGCAAGACTTTCCACTAATTGCATAGTTGGTCCCATCATATTTTTACTGTTATCAATATTTATTTTTGTTATATTTTTAAAGATTATTATATAATACCTTGGTAGTTCCTGAGATAGGAGATCGTTGATTTGAGTACAGTGGACTTGTCCATCTTTTTAGAATTACCAGCGGAGACCATGGAACACAG
Source organism: Arcuatula senhousia (assembly GCA_963971305.1). Taxonomy (NCBI): domain Eukaryota; kingdom Metazoa; phylum Mollusca; class Bivalvia; order Mytilida; family Mytilidae; genus Arcuatula; species Arcuatula senhousia. Next base: position 48,384,573 of record OZ020312.1, on the reverse strand, counting down.
TTCATGCACCAACATATTGAACTGGTCCCGTCTCTTTTTCTCGCTGAGATTCCTGTTAACTCTAGAAAAGAAATAATGTCTGAGTGTATTCTAAGGTACATTTTACCAATTTATAAATTAAAGCATACATGATTCAGGGTAGGAAATTCGCTGAAAAAGTAACCAGCCCTGAATTGAAATTCTACCTGTTTTAGCTATATAGCCAGTCAAATTTTCATGAATTTTAGCCAGCCCTGCCCAAAAGTTACCAGTCTCGGGCAGGCAAGCAGGCTGTTATTTCCAACTCTGCATGATTCTTAAAATACATGTGAATACTTTCTCCATTTTGTATCATGCACTTCATGTACACATGGTACATTTGTACCTTAAAATATCAGTTTTGTCGTTATTATTAATAGTTGTTTTAGTTTTCATGACTAATCAAATGCACTTTATCATATTTGAAAATTATCATGAACACACATATACATTATATACATGTACAAGTAGTAAACAAAGTTACAAAAAAATGTAAATGACTCTCAACATGCTCAAGAAATCTGCCAAGCTGTATAAAATGGTTAAAGAGACAAAAATTGTATGACTATTTAAAGTTTCAAAAATGATGTGACTACATGTATCTACATGTTCAAAAATATTGTGACTACCTCTACATTTCTAATAGACAGGAAAATTATGCGACTACATCTTCAAAATAGACACAACAAGGGGTTGCACTAAGTCGTGCTAAGCATACCCCCACTCGACCATTCAGAAAACAGGAAGTAGATGACCGACAAACCTGGAAGGAGGAAGCAAGGTACAACTCATCATGCTAAACCTGTATTTTGAAATTTGAAATCAATCCTTTCTGTAGAAACCAAGAAATCTGTTATGAAAAATTGTCTATTTTTGACCCATAAAAAGTCTAAGTTGGCTCAGAAAACAGGAAGTGGATGATGGACTGACCTGGAAAGGGGAGGCACGATATAACTAATCATGCTGAAGCTGTGTACAAAATTTGAAACCAATCCATCCAGTAGAAGCCGAGAAAACTGTTACGAAAAATTTCACATTCTAAATTTTTACCCTAAAAAGTCTAAGTCGGCTCAGAAAACAGGAAGTAGATGATGGACTGATCTGGAAAGGGGAGGCACAGTATAACTCATCATGTTGAAGCTGTATACCAAATTTGAAACCAATCCATCCAGTTGAAACTGAGAAAACTGTTACGAAAAATTTCACATTTTAAATCTTTTCCCCTAAAAAAGTGTAAGTCGGCTCAGAATACAAGAAGTAGATGATGGACTGACCTGGAAAGAGGAGGCATGGTATAACTCATCATGCTGAAGCTGTGTACCAAATTTAAAACCAATCCATCCAGTAGAAACAGAGAAATAGAACCGGACGGACAGATGGATGTGTCAAGGTGGTTGCAATATAGCCCCCTCTCTTACGAGTGGGGGTATAAAAATTATGTGACTATCTTCTTTCAACAAGAAGGAAATCCTTGATGACTTTTGAACTATATTATATACAAACCTTTTATGATTTTGTTTTCCATCTTCAAACTCTTCCCCTTGTGATGTTGTATCACTGTAATAAAAGATAAAATAAAAAATAATTTCATCTATCATGGTTTAATTCGAAACTATGATTTTAAGAGTATTTTGTCATGTTTGCCTTCTGACAGTGCCTGAAATGGGATAAACCAATCTAATGGCCCAAACCATATTTTATGCAAAGTTTCCTTATATGTTCAACATAATTTTTTCAAAAATATCACTCACCCAATTCAAAATTTACTAGCCATTGGCGGGGTGCAAGTGCCTATTTCAGCCACTGCCTCCTTCAGCATGTTAATCTAAACATTTAAGCTTTATATGATCTATGGTTTTTATCATTAATGGAGGTACATGAAATCCAGATATATTTTCCAGGTTTACAGGGCCAAAACTTATAAACCGGGTCATCTTACAACTTTTACCATACAAAGCTTTTTTAAAAATTCAGGCGATTTATCTGCTCAATTACATGTACATTTAAGCCTTTTTTTCCCCAAGAACATCTACATGTATGCATGTATCTTTTGATTAATTTTAAGCCACAAAGGCTAATACCAATTCTTTAGTTTAATATACATGCCATTCTGAAGAAATCTTATTAATTACAATTAATTTACACCTGCCAATGGACAATGATGGAAAGGTGTAAATTGGTTTAAAAATAACATGTGTTTACATAGTCTATTTTTAGTTGTTTTAACTTGTTTACACCATAAAAATATCATGTGGAGCATTTATATAAATTAACTAAAATTTGAAAAATATGAATTGATAATCAAGCTATTTCATGTCCATATATGGATGTGTCAATGTTGTCCACCATTGATTTCATTGAGTAAACTTTGTTTTGTTTCTAGAATACATTTGCAGTAGACATGGATGACTTTTGTCACAAATAGGATGCAGATAATATTTTTCTAATCATCTATCTATTTCCAATTCCTACATTTGTACGTGCATGTCCTATTTGTGGAGAAAAGTATCCTCACAAGTATGCAACATTATTGAAAAAATAAAATTTATCAGGGAAAAAGATCATGTTCTTTATATTATGTATATTGCAAGCTTTACATATTTTGAACCTATATAATTATACAAAGCCAATTTTCAAGCCCAGAGTTTACAGTTTGGACAGGTTTTAATATCATGTGCAAAAAACATCTTGTGTACATTTAAGGTACATGTACTATAATTCACACATGTATCTTTCCACTCTATAAATCTCAAAAATCTAGACAGAAACTTTAATACAAATACTGTAGACAAATAACCAAGAAAACTTCATTCTCAAGACAATTAAAAAAAATAATTTTGACATATACAAATTGTGTATATCTTAAAAATCTGTCAAAGTAAAAAATGGTCAGATTTTGTTAAACAGGAAGAAGGTAAGCAACAGATCTGAAACTGAATTTCACTGTATGGGACCCCATGCATGCTAATCCAAATATCAAGATGCTGTGATAAATAGTTGCTGAGATAACTGTTACGAACATTATTTCCCTGCACACCGCCCGTTCACCATTTTATAACCTGGATTTTTCATTCCACAAAATCCATAAAACTTGTTAATGTTATAAAAAAAATATCATTGACCTTCTGGGGTATGGTCCTTTACTAAGTTATTCATGCATAAAATATAGGTTGCAGTGAGAGCAGTGGGTTGTGCCATGTTACCCAAGACACATCTAGTAGTGGTAAAATATCATCGACCCCCAACATATAGTGTTTGAGATAAGGACCTTAAACAAGAACTTAACCGAAGTCATTCATGCATAAAATAAAGGTCAATTGACCCAATTTCTAGTGGGTGGTGTCATGTTGCCCAAGACCCATACATTTTGTACATGTATGTACATTTGTATATTGGTGAAATATCATTGACCCCTACATGTAGTAAGTATCCAAGAAATGGACCTTAACCAAGATCTCATAAAAAGTCATTCAGGCTAAGAATTTAGGTCAAAGTGACCTATAAATTTACTAGTGGGTGGTGTCCTGTTTTCCAAGACACATATATCTTGTGGTAAAATATCATTGACCCCCTACAACTAGCATCCAAAATAAGGACCTTAACCAAGATCTTAACCAAAGTCATTCATTTGAAAAGTATAGCTCACAGTGAACTAACTTTTGATGTGTGGTGTAGCCCTACCCAAGACACATCTAGTGGCAGGGTTTGCAGTGTTCTCCCTAGGTCCATATAGCACTATGCTATATTTTTTACCACAGTGCTATCTTGTAAAGATTTATAATAGAATGAAGAAGAAGAAGAATGTTTTTATAACCAAAAGCATGGACCCACAAGGGGCATGATACAGATTGATTAACACAATGTGTTAGAACTACAGTGCTATAATTTTCAGAAAACCATGTTATTACTCATAACCGCAGTGCTATAAAAAATTTCTGGGGAGAACACTGGGTTTGATACTAACAGTAGTTCGGGTGCCCAATTATTTTCAAGGAGGACAACTTTAATCTTGTTAACCATTAGTCCTTTAGACCACCTAAAAATCTAGGTCATGATCGTTTAAAATAATTTTCATTAAATCCTATAAATTATTCATACATGTAGTTCTCATGAAATTTTTTGTAAACACAACAGATTTTCTACCGTTCTGGCATGTACAGGAAGGAAACTTGTGCATTACAGTTCAGGAAAAATTTTGTTTTATTTTAGTCCAGTCGATTTGTGCAGGTTTTTGACGAAATTGCTCAAAGTATGGTAAAAGCATGAAATTTGGCATGGTGGTAGAAAATAGCATACTGAACAATATCAGCTATGGACCCAACTCGGAAATTCAAAATGGCGGCCATTTTCAAGATGGCCGCCTAATGGAATATAAAATTAAGAAATAAATCAAATAAAAATTCATTAAAAATTTTACTTTGAAGATAAACCCACCAAATTGTGTAGGACAGCATTGCAAAATATTCTAAAGAATTGAATAGAAAACGGTTTGCCTAATATTGAAAATGGCTATCATTTTAAAGATGACCGCCTCAGAAATAGCATATAAATCTAAATTATGAAATCATGTTTTATTCAAAGTTATTTATGCCCCCAAATATGAATGAATGCAATTGCTAAGCGATCAAACAAATTTAAAAGAAGAGTAAAATGAATCTCTACTCTGTTTGAAGATATCAGACGGGATGTGTACAGAAATATTTACATATCTAGTTATTCGGAGTAAAATTGTGTTGAGATGTGAATATTGTCATATAAGAACCTGAAACAATGACATATATTCAGCCTGCTGTATAGACTGTTCATTGCCATCTTAAAATGAAAATGCAAGTCCATAAAGACCATGAAAACTGACCAACGCCAGACTCAGAATTTATGTCATTATTGAAATCGAATCCTAAAAAAAACAGCTTAAATATTCAAACCCATGACAAAGTGGAACTCCCACAAAATTGGAAAAAGATTATATAATTTTAGTTGTTAAAATGGAGGCTAAACGGCTGTTTCACAATATTTTACACAGCCCTATATAACCTTGGTTATGCTCATTAAATGACAGGAAAACATGTTTGTTTATCATTGAAAATAGATTTTAAATCCTGCAATTTGATATTTTAACCTTTACAGCGATGCATAATACTATCAGTTGAACGTTATATTAAAAAATCAAGATTTTGCGACCGAAAATAGTGCATATTTTGTTGTTATGCTGTAACATTAGAAAATAAGGTAAGTTTTGATGATTTCAGACAGTAGATATTTTTAAAGTGTATAATGAAGATTTACTTCCCCGAAAGCAAAATGAACCAGCTTTATTTTGCATTTTATTTCATTAAGATCAGATAAAAATGTAGAAAGTTATGAAGAAATGAAAGAAGGGATACCTTCGTTATGATTTTCATAAAAACAGGAACATATGCTAGCTAATCAGTATTTAGAAATAAAGCTTTATACAGATTTTCATCAATTACATCTTTAATTTGTGGAGAAATGTATATACAAGCTGTGAAAAATAATATTATTATATCTATGGAATAGCATGATAACAATTTCTTTATTTTGTTTTAGGTTTGGTTTACATGGTTTAGGGACACTTTTTTTGTAGTGTCCGCAACGCAGTTATATCTGCTGAACTGCAAGACCTACTGAAAAAGTATTTCGTGTGTTAACAGGTTCCTCCACACTGAAGACATTAATCAATCAATGACGACTTTCTCCATTGATAAGACTTTATAGCATCACATAATTACTGAACTGTAGAGTCAGCAACCCTGTAGTGTCCGCAACACTCTATATTTACTTAAGCTTCAAAGCTGTTTTTTCTCTTCATTTCAACAAAACAATGTTTTGAATATCTTCCAATGATCAGTATTTAACTTGATTTTAATACAAAACAGTATAATTTTTATCAGTATAAGGTAAAAATTGTAGCATAACGGGCATAGCATATAATGTACATTTCAACAACTAGAAACTATAAAACGTACACATATACATGATATATTGCTCTATCAGTAGTATTATTGCTTTATATTTTGAGATTGGTTAAATAATTTAAAACTTTGGCAAGATCTTTGTTTAAATTCAATTGTAAAGCAACTTTAACAATATTTCAGAGTGTTGTGGACACTACATGTTTTGTCTCTTACATAAATAATGGCCAAAACCAACACTGAGCAATCAAGAAATCACAGAGAAAATCTGAAAAAGAATGCTGAAAAACATGAAGAAGCAAAGAAGAAGGATAGGCTTCGAAAACAAAAGACCAGGACAGAGCTTAGAAAGACAGCTAGTGCTCAGACAAAAACACGCTATTGAAGATAAGAAAAAAAAAGACTCAAATGAAAAAGTACAGAGAAAAGAAGAAGGCCAAAACATTAGCAAATAACAAATAAAATTCTGGAAAGAAAAAGAATGCTAAAATTTGATAAATTTTAGATAACATTAATAAATGTAGTGTCCGCAACGTTTTCAGGCTGCTTTGTAGACCCTTATAATTTTCAAAATTTGAATAAATTGTTAAATTAATTGTTGGTATTTTTTAATATTATACCAATAGTATCAAAATAAGTTGGAATTATCATTTTGTTATCCTTAACAAGATCAAAGTATCCATTTATAATAGTATGCTGATTTTCTGAAAGGAGAAAAAAAATAGGTTAAAAATTTCATTTTTTCAAAAAAATTAAAGATTATCATGAAACTTTTACTTGTACAACTACACATTATCATAGTTCAAACTTATGGAGACCATAAAGGCATGGTTAATGGTGTTATATAACAAATTTTTCAACATAACAGTTCTTATATACAATTAAAAAGAGCCTGTGGAAGCCTTTAAACTTATATCAAATACGAGAAAACAAGAAAAGGTTACACAAAAATCTTTTCAGGTTTAATTCTCGAGACATGTTTCTTTCTTAAAAATGCCTAGTCCTTAAGATTCAATCAAGTTTATTTTTCATCAAATTTGTTACAGTCCTGTGTAAAATATTGTGAAACAGCCGAAAGCGATTGTAAAAACTATACAGCATTATTGTTACTAAATCATTAACAGAATAATTTTATGTCGTATTAAAGCAACTTCAGACATAAAAACTGTGAGACCAAAATTGATTGAAAAAAAAATCTTGCATAGAACAGATAGTCAACCTGCACATCAAGCAGCCAATTCAACGAAACAGTTTCTTTTATATCTATTACATACATGTAGACTTCGAGGAAGCTTTCGATATCCTTGATCGAGAAATTCTGTAGAGATTTGCGATCTATGGAATTCCAAACAGAATTGTTACACCAATAACGAATATGTACAGCTCTAGGAACGAAATGTCAGGTAGTGCACCCGCGAGATATAAGTAAAGAGTTTGAAATACGTCCAGGTTTTAGACATGGCTGTTTACTTTTCTTTTCTTTGTTTCCTTTGGCCATGAATTGATTGGATGATTAGAAAATCGCACCAGAGAAGAGGATATGGAATCCACCATATGTAAGAAAACATCTTTGAAATGGTTGAAAATGCTTCAAAACAGTAGTACGTATAAAAAGAGTAGACCATAATGAGAATCAACAAAAAATATCAATATCAGTGATTTATTCAGAAATAGATGCACTCACCAAAAAAAAAAAGAACAAGACTCACGTTGAGAGAATAACATTTTAATGTTATTATATACTGTATAGAAATTGTGATTAACAACTTTGGAGCAACAGATGATGAAACGGCCCTTGGAATGCCTGAAAAGTATGGGAATCAAAGCAAGTATTTGTAAAGACCAAGCTAAGTAAATTAAGCAGTAACTATAAATCATAGATCTGTATTTAACATACAGGTCTATGGTTAGATCACTCTTGCTGTATGGGTCAGAAACATAGAGCCTTACAGTGGCCAACATGCAGAAAATTCAGGTATTCAGATACAAATGTCTCTGATCCATCCAAAATATCGCCTAACAAAATTAAAAACAAAAACTGGCCAACAAAACACATATTGTTCTCGAAATAAAGAAGGGTAAGCGGAAGTGGCTAGGGAGCAACCATTTGATTTTTATGGGGATGGGGACTATGGAGATGCTCTGCTGGACGTTTTCTTTTTTGCGTTAAATTTTTAAAGGTACAATAATGTTTCAGCAAAAAAATGCAGTCCTGTCTTTCTTTTAATTCAAAGTACTGTCATGCCTTTTTATTTCTGGATTTTTGCCATCCTGCCTTTTTTATTTCAAATTTCACCATAGCCATCCCCCGTATGGTCGCTCCCTTTGGTAGCACATTACACATAGGAAAAATCCTACAATGGACATTACAAAAAAGAAAAAAAACGGGTGACCTAGACTGACATGGAGGAGATACGAGAAAAAAATGATTGAGAATGGTTACATGTGGAGCAGCATCAACTATCAAAGGACAGAGGAAGATTGAGAAGCATTGCCAGAAGCCTATACTCAATTGGGGGTAAAATGTCTCAAGTCGAGTCATAACTAATAGGGTCCATAATTGGAATACCCCTATTGCAGGCTGGACAAATTGATACACATATGGATAGACAGAGTGGCACCGGAAAATTGCTTATATTATTCTTCAAAAGGTAGGCTTTAAAAACACCATTTCGAGTTGATAGTTCCAATGTTAATATATAGATACTTCTGCCATACTATATTAAACAACGTTAACATCTAAACACAATTTTACCACAATCAGATTGATATGATTAGATCTCGTGTATATTCCTGTACACTCCCCACCTGATACCTTCAAACGGTATCAAGATTATATTCATACATTTTATTTAATTTGATTTAGCACATAAACATTGTTGTTTGGACCTATTTGGGTCATAATTTACCTTAAATAAAAGATGATATTATATCGTAGGTATATATGCTATTTTGAGGCGGCTATCTTTAAAATGGCAGCCATTTTGAATTTAAGGCAAACCATCTTCTAATATATTGTTCAACATAGTTTGCACTGCTATTATACATGATTTGATGCTTTTATCTTCATAGCAGAATTTTTAATGAATTTTATTTGATTTATTTGCTAATTCTATATTCCATCTGGCGGCCATCTTGAAAATGGCTGCCATTTTGACTTTTCGAATTGGGTCCATAGCTAATATTGTTAAGTATGCTTTGTTCTACCACTATGCTGAATTTCATGCTTTTACCATCTTTTGAGCATTTTTTTCACAAATCGACTGGACTAATTATGACATCAGACAAAAAATGAATTAAAAAAAATTCACAAATTTATTCTCATTTCCCAGTATTACTCACTTTGACATGTACAAAGGGAAGAAGAGCATATTCATGTTATGTTCTTGTTTGTCCTTCAAGTTTAACACTAGGTTGTAGTTCTTTTCTATGTTGCAAAGTAGGGCATGATTTACATTGTGGTCTTTTACATATTCTTGTTTAATGGCCTCAGACCGGGTATGAGGATCATTCAGGTAGATAGTTTTACCCTTGTCTGTCTGTCAGTCCGTGCCTACAGTATGTATGTCCACCATGTCCATAACACGGGAAGATCTTGGTTAAGGTACTATATGCTTTGAGTCACTTATATTTCACCACTAGAAGGGTTTGACACTAACTTTTTGTATGAGATAGTATAGAGGACTTTCCATCCTCTACAGTAGTTACTGTAGGTATATGTAGTCCTCCACTGATATTGGTAGTTTGTGGAGGTGTTCGGGATGCTTTCACATCGTGAACCAGGGTTAGGTGTTCCCACTGCCAATAAAATTTCATGAAAAATCATGATTTCAGCGCAAATTTAATGGTTTTTTTGTCAGATAAATTGTCTTTAACAGTCAATATGTTAAATAAAATAATATCTTAACTATAATTTCAGATTTGTTGAAAAACATGGCCAATGTTGCTAAAAAATAAAACATGGGGTATATTGCAGTTTTTTTTACAAATAACTCAAAAACAGATTCAAAGTGTGTAGAACCTCAAGATCTATTTAAAGTTATAGGAGTGTAATACTGTTGACCAGTCACACATTTTTATCATGAAGCGCTAGCGCACTTCATTTAAAATGTGCTATGATCAACGGTTTTACACGCCAATGGCAATGAAATATCAAAATACAAACATTCAATTCTTAAATGAATGTTCATTTTTTTCAAATTAATCAGGATGTCTTGCTTGGTGTTGAGTCTTATGGGATTTATTAGAAATACATGAGCTACTGTCGAAAATTGTAAATAGGCTACCAGCTGCGACGGCATAAATATAAGGACTAGATTCGATTGTACGTAGGTTTTTATGATAATCTGAAATGACATAAATCTGACCTGTCAATTCGCGTCGCTCTTGATGATGAACATAATCGCTTTCCAAAACTCATGGTTGTTTAAGTAATCTGCCTTTATATAAAATCTGTTTTCTTGAGTAAACCGTTGCACACATTTTTATAATAATAGGAATATTTTGGAAACAAAAATAAAATGTAATCCTGGAGTCATATCGTATTCTACTGGTTCTCTGGTTAATTTTAAAGCGACACCACTGGTACAAAACAAATCCGGGAACAGGTATATTGATTATTATATGCCAGCCAATCAAATCACGTTTAAGTAAAGGTGCAAAAACTAGAGGCTCCATTCTACCACTCTTTGAACACACAAATTATTGAAATATCAAGGAATTCTTGCAGTATATTTACAAATCACAATAATAATTATATAAAACATGGGCAAAAGTTATACGACCCCCCCTTATAGAACAAAACTAATTTAAAGAACAAGAAGAATAATATGTTTGTTACAAATTGAAATTAATAGGGTCTTAAAGAATGTATAAAGAATGCATTAGGAAATCTGTTAAAAGGTTGAAATGTTTCTGATAATAGTTTATAGTTATTGTTATACTGAATACAGACATAGACCTGTATATCAAATCTAATATACAGATATATGATACTGATTTATTGTTGAATTCAAAGTTATTGCAAAGCTGGTATACTGAATTATATATATATGCAAACTGCTTATAATTCTTATCTCATTTAAATTGTGAGACTCATATGAATCGATGTTTTTACAAGTTAAAGAAACAGAGAGACACTGACTGCCATTAATAGACCTAGTTCAAATCATAAAACCAAGATGATCGATACTGAAAACCATGCAAAGGGCAAAAACTCATCCGTGAAAATGAGGTAAGGAAATGTTTATACAACTTAAACCAAAAATGAAATATCCACAGTGCCAGGTGGACTATATCGAAAGACATCAATAATGAATAATTGCAGCGGCAGTAAATGGCTTAGAATCAAAATGTCGTGCCCGAACGTGTGAAGACTGTGGCATTGACCATATAGCTGTAATAATAATTCGTTCATTATCGTCTTTTCAATTTTTTGCCGCATTTTTCCCTATAATTGCATATTCTTTTTCATTATTTTTATTCTCCTCTACATTTTTGATAAGATAACTAGGCAGTTCCGTATTTCATTTTATATCAGAAAATATTTTTATCACAATTTTAACTTCAAATTTCCTCGATAGACCTGTTTAGCTCAATATCTTGAAAACTGTATAAAGATATTTGAGAAATTAAAATTGCATAATGTTAAGCCACAGGCGTTTGGGTCCAGGATTTAGTTTTATTAAAAATAACGTGTATATAAAAATTTTCATACTCGTCTATATACTATTTCCACAAGGCAAGAATGTTTGACAGTTCTTAAAATAGAACCTTGGGAAATCTACGTATTTCTTATAGAAGTTGTTTTCCATCGAAATGAAATTGGCAATTGTCTGATTCCTTTTAGTTTTCTCTCTCTTATGGGCTCAAAATTATAGTGTATCAATGTGTAATAACGTCAAATCTAGTCTTTTTTCTTCCGAACCGGACTCAAAGTATCACCAGGGACGGAAGTAGATAGGGAAACAATATTCCGCTAAATAAAAAGACTTCCGAGTGACGCTACAGTTAGGTAAAATCTAGGTGAGTTCGAACAAAATCTTTTGGCGGAAAATTATGGTCACAATTTTATTTGAATTATTTTTTACTACGGAGATAGTAGCATAAACGCACATTTTATATTAGGACCTGGTATGTGTACAATATAGGTTTACAAGAAGACGTTCCAGGATAAAAATATATGTGGTTATTTCAAATTCAATGATAAAATTGGTAAAAGGGGCGGAAAATTGTCTCCCTTATCTACTTCCGTCCCTGGTGGTTTTATGGCTCACTTCGAAGGAAAAAAGGTTAGATTTAAAGTCATTGCGCATTGTTACAGGATATATATGTGATTTAGTGCGATATAAAACTGAAAGGATTAAGAAAATCACCAATATTTTACACAAAACCTTTAATTCTATGAGAAAATAGGGGGGTTTTCCATGGGTAAATTTTGTTCTATTTTTAGAACTGTCAAACATTCTTGCCTTGTGGAAATAGTATATAGACGAGTATGAAAATTTTTATATACACGTTATGAATAAAAAAAAATCCTGAACCCAAACGCCTGTGTGTTAAGCGCATCAAGATCTACGAAATATGTAAAGGGAGGGTCAACGTTGTAGGACCTTCCCTTTTAGGAGTTATTGCCCTTAGAACGTCAAAATTGAGCATTTTAATAGCATTTCCTCATTACATTTAAAACGTTAACTCCTCTGACACTTCAATTAACCTTGTATAGTTGTTTAAAGCATTAGGTATATAGAACTGATGTGGGGATTTTTGATTGGTCGTAAAACGTGACCTCTGTGGCTAAAAATAGAACATGAGGGTAAATGGCAGTTTTTTGCAAATTACTCAAAAACGGTGACAGATTTTAAAATTTTGACTGGGAACAAAAGTGATCAGCACCTTAAGATCTACCAGCTCTGAAATTTTTAAGGAAATTCAACATTCCATGTAGGAGTTATTGCCCTTTTTGTGGATTTTTTGCAAATTTTGCACCTGTTTAGCTCAATATCTTGAAAACTATACAAGATATTTGAGAAATTTTAATCGCATATTGGTTAGCACATCAAGATCTACAAAATATGTAATAGGGTCAACGTTGAAGTACCTTTCCTTTGAGGAGTTATTGCCCTTAGAACGTCAAAATTGAGCATTTTAACAGCATTTCCTCATTACATTGAAAATTTAAACTCCTCTGACACTTAAAGTCCAATTGGAACCAAACTTGGTATTAGCATTAGGCGTATAGAACTGATGTTGGGATTTTTGATTGGTTGTAAAACATGGCCGCTATGGCTAAAAATAGAACACTTTGGTGTAACTGCATTTTTTGCTAACAACTCAAAAAGGGTGACAGATTTTTGAATTTTGAATGAGAACAAAAGTGATCAGCACCTTCAGATCCACCATATTGTCAGATGACCCCCTAATTAAACTTATGACCCTTTCAATGTCAAATAGATTTTGCCTAATAACCTTTACTTCAGGTACATATGTCAGGTGAGCGATTCAGGCTCCTGGGAGCCTCTTGTTTTAGATAAGCGCTTATAGACATAGACATAATAGACATAATTTATTTTCCAATTATGGTCCCTCAAAGGGCAGCATCATTACAATGATTACATTATAACAGAGAATAGAATAAAGTATAAGATTATAATAAATAGATAGCTTAATGCAGATACTATATATATTCTTGTTCAAAGAGTCTGGATACAAAAATGGACCAATATTTCATTATGCTACAATGATAAATTACAAGTAAAAACAAAAACAACAAAAAATATTTGTTATAGCAGTCCTCCCCGTGCTCAGATCACACATACAAGATTTATAAAATGATATAGTCATATGCATGCTATGGTCACCAGGGGACGGTGCTTTAGGACTGCGAAACTTATAACTACTTGTAGCATTGATTTATATACATACTGTACAGTTCTCCCCGTGATCAAAGCACCCATAGAAGTTTAATGTTCTATGAATGCTGTGGTCACCAGGGGGCGGTGCTTAAGAACTGCAGTAGTGCATTTTAGTCATATATAAATATATTCTCAGAACTCTTAAATAGAACAAAGAATGTACCATCAATGTGGCAGACCAGCAGATATTAATTTAATATAGAGGATTTAAAAAAAACACCAAACATTATATGTGTGCCAGGAATGAACATATAAGTAAATGGTTCAAACTTTTATATATGTAAGATGACAATAATGATGATGATGATGATGATGATGATGATGATGATGATGATGATGATGATGATGATGATGATGATGATGATGATGATGATGATGATGATGATGATGATGATGACGACGACGACGACGACGATGATGATGATGATGATGATGAGGGTGACAATGGTGTGCTGAGATCCGGATTACATGATATTTGATTTAATTAAACCACAACAAATCTTTTAGACTGTTTGATGAAATCATAAACTTGCTCGAAGACGTAAGTATTTTGCTGATAGGAAACATGACGCTTCCCTTTGTCAAAAGATCTATATTAATGGTTTTATACTTGTTCGCAGATATCACAAAAGTAAAATTTTAAGAAAACAAGATCTAAATTAAGATGATACAAAGAAACTATACTGGATGACCTGAAAGCCCACAGAATTGATCCAATACGTGGACCCTAAGGCTTCATCTAAACAAGTGCAAAATAGAAAAAAAGAAATCCTCAACATCAAATCGGGAATACCATCTGTATGACGACAATGGCCAAGAAGTCAAAGTACAGAAATCAAAGCTTGGCGAAAAGGACATATATGAGTGCTGGTGGACGGACATCGGAGTCTTTCCGGAACATGGTACTCATCAGAAGAACTGACAACATCCTTCAAGCTCTTGACAGACCGCATTTAGAATATGCTGCACCAGTCCGGTCAACATACTTTGTGTGGTGACCAACTGGTGTTATATCCTGTTATATTTTGTATAATCAATGTATCTATGTTGTCCTTTGATGAACCTTTATTGGAAAAATGAATAATATGAGAAAGACATTGCCTCAAAAGCTCGCGTAGATGATTCCATTGAAAATTTCGAATAATGCCTGGGAGGAGATAATTTGTGACGATGTATTACTTTTTCCCGCAATTTTTCAGCACGCGCAGACATTTTCGAAAACTTCCGAAAATCGAATGTTTCCGGTGACAGAATTTATTTTCAACCATCGTATTTTGAGTCTCGTGCAATTTGGCAGACTCTCTACAATAGTGAGCTTCGCTTCGCTCGCATAATATACAATTACTGTCTTTTGATGAGGTAAATGTGTTGAGTTATTGACTTTTGAAAAAACTGTTATTCACCGAGCCCAGCGGGCGAGGTGAATAACAAAGAGTTTTTTTCAAAAGTCAATAACTCCACACATTTACCGAATCAAAAGACAGTTATTGTTTTATTCAATAATGCAACAAAAATCAAATATCAAATTTATGATTAAGATTACATAGTGTTACAAAATAATTTGTTTTTTTTTTGTTTTGTTTTGTTATATTTTTTTTCGGGAGGGGTATTCCACTTATCGGAAAACTATAAGACATGTGTATACATTTATTCTGTTAGCAATTATTGAACGAGCTGTGGCCTTTTAAGTGTTTGCTGAGTCCTTGTCTAGCATTATCTTCGCTAAAGCATCATCGCTTACGAACGCGAATCTTGCTTTTTTGCTTACAATAGGAACACTTTCGTCCGATTCGGCCATTGTGAAAATAAAACAGCAGACGAATTATCTGTAGATTTTATTAATAGATAATATCGCCGTTGTAAATCTAATTTGATTGGTCGAACAAAAAAGGGAATAACCACAGGCGTTTGGGTTCAGGATTTTTTTTTATTCATAACGTGTATATAAAAATTTTCATACTCGTCTATATACTATTTCCACAAGGCAAGAATGTTTGACAGTTCTAAAAATAGAACAAAATTTACCCATGGAAAACCCCCCTATTTTCTCATAGAATTAAAGGTTTTGTGTAAAATATTGGTGATTTTCTTAATCCTTTCAGTTTTATATCGCACTAAATCACATATATATCCTGTAACAATGCGCAATGACTTTAAATCTAACCTTTTTTCCTTCGAAGTGAGCCATAAAACCACCAGGGACGGAAGTAGATAAGGGAGACAATTTTCCGCCCCTTTTACCAATTTTATCATTGAATTTGAAATAACCACATATATTTTTATCCTGGAACGTCTTCTTGTAAACCTATATTGTACACATACCAGGTCCTAATATAAAATGTGCGTTTATGCTACTATCTCCGTAGTAAAAAATAATTCAAATAAAATTGTGACCATAATTTTCCGCCAAAAGATTTTGTTCGAACTCACCTAGATTTTACCTAACTGTAGCGTCACTCGGAAGTCTTTTTATTTAGCGGAATATTGTTTCCCTATCTACTTCCGTCCCTGGTGATACTTTGAGTCCGGTTCGGAAGAAAAAAGACTAGATTTGACGTTATTACACATTGATACACTATAATTTTGAGCCCATAAGAGAGAGAAAACTAAAAGGAATCAGACAATTGCCAATTTCATTTCGATGGAAAACAACTTCTATAAGAAATACGTAGATTTCCCAAGGTTCTATTTTAAGAACTGTCAAACATTCTTGCCTTGTGGAAATAGTATATAGACGAGTATGAAAATTTTTATATACACGTTATTTTTAATAAAACTAAATCCTGGACCCAAACGCCTGTGGGAATAACCGGATCCTATAAATATCAACCGCATGCATTTTCCCGCGGTGAATAACCATTTTATTTTAGTGAATATCCTTTTTTATTCAATTTTTTCAGTCACATTATTTTTATACAAAATGTTTTATATATTATTGAATAAAAGACAATGTCAATTTACAGGTGATCTGGTAGTAGGTGAATAACTGAATAAATCATAAGAGCTTTATTTAGAATCGACATATATGAAACATCAATTATGCTGACGAGAATTTGACCGACACACTCCATTGGCAAAATATATTTATATATATAGTCTGATTAAAAATTCAGACCTTCAACCTCGATCCCTTTTTTGCTTGTTCTTTAAAGAAGAGGGTGACTCGGCGAAATTGAAAGTCTGTATTTTAATCAGACTGAATATATTGATGGTAAGAATTAAAACATGAATTTTAGTTAGAAAGTGATATGTACACTTATAATACATCAAATTCCAGTTAAGATTAATTAAATTTTACAAATTTACAATTCCCCAGTTCGGTGGTCACTACAAAATCTAAATCTAAACGTTCATATACCCATACAAACTTATTTCTTTCAATATCCAATCATTCAGGTATACTATATCGGAAGCCCCTCATTGATACATGATCTATTCAAAACTTAACTACATTTGTATACACTTGTGCTTGAAATCCAATATTCATGATATTGCCACAGACGGTGGCAATTGTGCTCAATTGTTCTGATGGACAGATAACGGTCACTAGTAACTCATATGAATGTGGCTTTTACATGAGCATGAACTTACCATATGTAGGCATATCTTCTTTCTCAGGAGTATGAAGCACGAAGATGTTTTCTCTCCTCAGTTGTGCTCTTCTCGTTGGACTAAATCATATTATAAGCACAGTCATGTTGCTTTTACTGATTTTTAACAATGACAAATTTTGAAATTTTCAACAACCCCAAGAAGAAGACGTATTAGAGTGTTGTCTGGTCAAGACAAGTACAGACGGGTGATGAAGGTGTCACAGAAACTTGCACCGCTAATCGTACAAACTGTTTGTACTAAGACTTGTTTCAGCTACACAAAATACGAATCATGTATGCGCAAAGTGCAAAAGGATAATTTTATGAAACTTTGTCGGGTAAGTGGGGGGGCACGGCTTCCAGATTTGCTATGAATAAAAATAGAAAAAAATATGTGCAAAAAGAAAGGTGAGGTAAAAAATTTGAAACGTAACGTTTGTCAAACTTTTGTTAATTCAATTGTTTTGGAAAAGCATAGACTAGAATTTTGGGAAAAATAAACGCGAAAAATATTATTAACCGAAATAAATCAAGATATTCCGAAAAAAACTTTTAACTTGCATGCGAGTCATTTTTTAACCAAAATCCTAATCGAATCCCATTTTTTTTTACATTTTTTTCAAACGTTTATAAAAACCGCGAAAAATGCCTGCCGTCCAGAAGATTTTTCTAAATCAGAATTTAGTATGCATCTCCATCCATTAAAAATACATAAATTAATTGAAATTCAAACATTTACTCTTTTCCAAACTTGTATCTCTAGCTTTTTTTCCGTGCAAGTTACCAAGGTTTATATGAAATGGTTTTTGTTTGTGTCCCATCTTATCAGCTACACATCATAGATGGGCGATATTAAGATCAGATAGTAACGTACAGCATCCGAATCAGAATGAGGTCACATTGACCTTCAAAGTCATGTACATTTTTGTCTCGCCTGCGAAGCAGAGCGAGACATAATTGTTACTTTACAGGCTGCGGCGTTAACTTTTGTGTTAAGCCATGATTTTATGAGCACCTCCATATCTCAAGAATTTTAAGTCCTGGTATGCATATTCCCCAGTAGTAGCTTAGCAAAGTTGCATCCCAATCTTTTGACCAACCAAGACCTTGATTTCCGGGTAAGTGACAATTTGCAATACATATAATAGCAATGTTAAAGTTTAATGAGCACCTCCATAACTCAACTAGAGGCTCCCAGGAGCCTGAATCGCTCACCTGATCTCTTATGCCAAAGTTTGAATAAATTTTACAAACTTTCAAGTATACAAAGTTGCAAAACAATCCCTTCAGTGGTTTCAGAGAAGATTTTTGAAAATCAGTTTAAACTAATAGAAAAAACAGTTCAAGGGCAATAACTCCTGTAAGGACCTTTTGATGCTGAATAAGAAAAGTTGCTTCGGTTTTTCTCTATCTCTTATACTTTTCGAGTTATAAGCCAAAAACAATGGTCTGACCCCACTGTTCTATTGTTAGCAACGGCGGCCATGTTGGTTGGTCGACATGTATATAATTCACAAACTTGGTAGAGGACATCCTAAAGATCAAGTATACCAAGTATCAATACAATCCCTTCAGTGATTTCAGAGAAGAAGATTTTTGAAAATGAGTTAATATTAATGAAAAACAGTTAAAGGGGAATAACTCCTAAACGCCTGATCTGACAATTTTGACCCTGAAATAATTTTTGTAGATCTCAATGAGCTTAACAATTCTGCAATGCTAACTTTTCCTCTAGCTCTAACAGTTTTCAAGATATAGTCCAAAAACTGCTAAAATGGTCAATTTTGATGATTAAAGGGCAATAACTCCTATAAGGAGTCGTTTCACAACTTCGACTCAATGGAGAGATTTGTAGAGCTTTTGATGCTGAACATGATTGGTTGCTTCAGATTTTCTCTAACCCATTCTTTTCGAGTTATAAGCCAAAAACAATGGTCTGATCCCCTGTTCTATTTTTAGCAACTGCGGCCATGTTGGTTGGTTGACGTGTATATAATTCACAAACTTGGTAGAGGACATCCTTAAGATCAAGTATACCAAGTATCAATGCAATCACTTCTGTGGTTTCAGAGAAGAAGATTTTTGAAAATCAGTTAAAATTAATGGAAAAAAAACAGTTAAAGGGGAATAACTCTTAAACGGCTGATCTGACAATTTTGACCCTGAAATCATTTTTGTAGATCTCAATGAGCCTAACAATTTTGCAATACTAACTTTTCCTCTAGCTCTAACCGTTTTCAAGATATAGTCCAAAAACTGCTAAATTGGTCAATTTTGATGATTAAAGGGCAATAACTCCTATAAGGAGTCGTTTTACAACTTCGACTCAATTAAGAGATTTGTAGAGCTTTTGATGCTGAACATGGAAAGTTGCTTTGGATTTTTTCTATCTCTTATACTTTTCAAGTTATAAGCCAAAAACAATGGTCTGACCCCCCTGTTCTATTTTTAGCAACGGCGGCCATGTTGGTTAGTCGACGTGAAAATAATGCACAAACTTGGTAGAGGACATCCTAAAGATCAAGTGTACAAAGTTTCTAAGCAATCCAATCAGTGGTTTCAGAGAAGATCTTTGAAGAAAAGTTAACGACAGACGACGGACGCCTAATGATGACAATAGCTCACATGACCCTTCGGGTCAGGTGAGCTAAAAACTTACAAGTCTTGAACTTTGGTTGATGAAACTTGGTATGTACCGGGTATATGCCCCAGTATTAGCTAAACCCATCATTTGCCCTTAACCTCGATTTTCCATTTGAGTGACTTTGATAATTTTTTGTTAAAGAATAACCAGTTGATGGTGCCAACAGACGAGACATACTAGTGTGTGTTTTTTTTTAATTTTATTTTAAAACTCTTGTTACTATTAGTCTTTCAAAGAAGCACAATTACAATTCCAGGTTTTCTATAAAAACTATAAATAACACTGCACTCATTAACGCTTAAGCGCTCTGATTTGTCTTTCTACCAATATTCCAACTGCAAAGCATTGGCTTACATATTTCTTGTTTAGCATGCTTATTAATGCTTTAGCACTTCGCCTGCGAAGCAGAGATAGACATGGGTGTCATTGTCTCGCCTAGAGATATAGGTGTTACTTGACCGGCAGCGTTAACTTTTGTGTAAAGGTGTTATGAGAACTTCCATATCTCAAGAACTGTATGTCCTAGGTTGATGAAACTTGGTATACATATGTCCCAGTAGTAGCTTAGCACAGTTGCATCCCCGTCTTTTGACCTTCATTTTTTGGTTGAGTGACATTGATATAAACCAGGCATTTGGATGTTGCAAGCAGGTGAGACATACTTTAGTGTTAACTCTTGTTTATTAGAGTTGTGTGCATCAGTGTGACAAGGTTAAAGTCTTATATCATTCATATTTAAGTTAAATAAAGAATGAATGAGTCCATGGGACACAGATGCCCCTGCTGGCCCCAAACAAGAAGTAGAAGTTGGATAGGTCTGAAAGTTGCTTAAGACATACAGTTTGTCATACTGATCCTTCCTCCCAGTCTTAAACAGGAAGTAGAAGATTGATGGGTAAGACTGGCTGCTGGTATCATTTCTGGTCTTCTGCTAACATGTCAATTGTTCAATAGAGCACCATACCATATTAATATTTTTTCTACACCATCAACTCTTTTATTTACTGAAACAACATCAGATTTGTCACTTTAAAATGTGAAGTAATACCTCTTAACATTAGGAAACCAGGTTAAAGTGTTCATTAAAGATTATTTTCCAATTCCTCTATTGCCTCACACTATCTTAAAAACATGGAAAAAAGAAAATAAATCTGGCAAAACAAAATATTGATAAATTTATTTTTTCTTTTCTCTGTACACAACAAAACAAAATAAAGAACATACACTGTTTTTATACATTCAAACAATCATAACTCCAATTAAATAAAATACCATCCAAGTATTTGTTGCTAAACATAATTTAACAAGTAACAAAGAAATTGCCTATTAATATTCAAACAAAAATAGGGTTTAAAATAAGGAAATTGACATCAAGCACCTACAAAATCGAATTTATAATACTTTATAATATTTGTATTGTCCACATTTACATCCATATATAAATTGAAATTTCTTCTTTCCCTTGTCCAGTCAGAGATATTGGTGAAAAAATTGTCAACAAATAATTTATCTCGATTATGTAAAGAGTATGCAAAGATTTTGATATCTTTTGTAGTGTTGCTAGTCATGTAAAAATATAATGCCCATGTTACAATAACAATATTGACCATCTAAATTTCTGTTTGAGAACTGAACTTTAGGAAAGTGAATGATATTTCAAAACATTTTTTATTCACAAATAAATAACTAGATTTAGAAAAAACAGTAATTTGACAGATATGAACACAAAATTAAGAAGTATATTGCCACTGATTGAGAATTACAAAATAGATAGGCACAGACATTTTAATAAGATGCAAAGTTTTATAAAGTTCCTATTACAAAATCGTTTGTATTCATTACTCTCAGTAGATTCAACCACAATAAAAATTATCTATCTTTTGTTTATATGGGTATTCATATATTTGTGTCTGTATTTCACGAAATGTTTCTTATAATTAAAGAAAAACCCCAATTTATATCTTTATATCTAGAGTTCTGTAAAAAAAACTTGAGTGTTACCTTATCATGTAGTGAATATTCTAATGCAGATATAAAAAGTAAGTTAATTTTTATGATAACTAAGAATATTTTGCTCTAGAGTCTGCATTGACAAGACTAAACTAGATTAAACAAAGATTTTTATATCTTTTTTTAAAAATAATTTTCTACAAATTTTAGACTAATGTAAATAATGACATTCATAGCATAAAAATATTGACGACACCTGAACATGCACACAACCGTTTAATTTGATAAATGATTATGTTTATCCTTATCATTCCAAATTCTGAGTATTTCTTGGTTACTGTGGTTTCCTTATTGGTGAGGTATCAATGTTCGTGGTTTTCGTGGGTGGTCTTGACCCAGGAAATTTGATACCCCATGAAAGGGCAATTCAACACTGGTTTGTATGGTACAGACTACAGAACCACAAATTTTGGAATCAAAGAACTGATCCCTTCCATCAAACCAAGAAAATTGGTACCAATTAACAGTATCTAAAGTTATAATCACTTTTCTAAATTAACAGTACTAATTTTGACTTCAGTAGCAAAATAGAATATATTTCTTAGGAACATGTTGTAGACTTATAATACTACTGATACTAAGCCAAGAAGACTGCTTATTTTAATATAAATTGATCAGAAAATCACCAATATATTTAAACTGAATTCCAAAAGTATATTGTGCAGTAAGACATAGTTATTTATACCGATAATAACAAACATAAAACTCAGCAAGTATTTAACTGAGCTTATCTTCAGAAAAAAGTTTGTGATGCATATCCATATAAATCTAGTTAATTAATAATTTTTTGGTGCTACAGTTGAAAAATGTATATTGAAGAATAAGAATGTTTATTATCTAATCAAGAACCCACGAAGGGCATAAACAGTAATACATTTATATGTACCCAGTACAATTTGCCTATCTTAATGCAAGTCATACACCTCATATTGGACAACAACAAACATGGCCAATGATATAATAAACTGATACTACATATTGTTACAGATCTTGAAAATACACAATATCACATACACAAACTAACCTCATAACACACACAACACTTTAGGTTTATCTACATATAAGGATCATTCTAAACTTAAAATGAAAGATCTACAATTGTAACAAAGTTAATGTGTCTTTACAATCACACAAGTTTTAAGTTTCTCTTACAAAATGTTATTTTACAATAGTGACAGAGCTTTATTCCACATTCTTTCACTTTTCTTACATATATAGCCAATACAATATACACACACACACAAAAATGTCAGCTGACATTAACAATTACAATAATCTAAATAAATCACAGCCAAAACTCCAACAACTGGCAAAAGTATATTTATAATGTTTACTTTATGACTAATAATTTAAAAATGCTCAATGCCTCAAACTTAAATAGAACTTAAGTTTGTCTTTAAAAATTCTTGTAGTCAGGGAACTAAACTTTATTGAGCTTTGAAAATCTTTTCTTTTTTTCTGATTTCTGATGCATTTTGTATTTAAACATTAACCGTTTCTTTCAGTTTCAAGTCGTCCCAACCCATTAACTTGATTAACGGACATGAAATCAAGAAAATAGAACAATTTTCACTAAAGTAATACAATATGGTACATTTTCTTTAGAAATAGTACAATTACTATTACAGAGCACTATTAGGATTAACTAAACATACCAAATAATAATTGGATTAGGATATTGACTCTAGGGAGACAAAATATTTTAAATCAATGGTCAAAAGTTAATTGAATGTCCAGTAAAGGAGGGTAACATGTAAGTTTTTAAAACCTACTCATCATGCTCATGCTTGTTGATCCTACTTGGATGCAGAGAATTTCAAAATTATTAAAGCTTTTTAAGTTACCCTAAATGACACAGGCTTCTTATTAACTACTGTACTGGCATTGTCAAAATATTCAATTAACAAAAATAAAACTTTTTTTTCAAATTCCTTCTGCACCAATACTGCTTTTGTGTTACATTAAGTTAGTTGACACCTGTTTTATAAATTACCAATATATTCTATCTAATAAATAAATGAACGTTAAATTAAAAACAAATGCCCTATATCAATAAAATATCCACAACTGGTTTACTCTGAAACCAAATTATCTCACTACTACAGCAAACAAATCCTCAATTTTGTATTTTCACCGACCAAATACACTCCTATATTTAACAAATATTTTGATCATTTTTATTCAGAATTAATGAGTAAATTAAGGTGTCAGGTGACATAATGTGCCCATTAAAAAATGCATTTTGTTTTTGCAATTCTTGCATCTATAAAACTTATAAACTACACCAAAAAAAAAAGATTTCAGCTATATAATTGCTTAATTTTTGTATCATGATTTTTTTTTTTATCAAATCCATGTTTGTTTTCAATTCAAAATAAAATGTCTATCCTAAAATCTAACACTTAGAATGATCATTTTACACAACCTGAAGTATTCATTACATACAAGAAAATAAAATGAAAAAAAATATCTGATTTTACGCTGAGTGAAAATTTGGTTTTTCATCCAGACATTTTGAAGATTCAGTATAAACATTTCTTTTCATCCACATCGAAGTCAAGCACATGAAGTTTTGTCTCTTCTGTCCCATTTCGACTTCCTACGGCACATACAAGTTTAGAGTTACTACATCGTACTCTCCATACGACACCGCCACTACCACCACTGTCTAATGCCACCAGATTCCGTAGAAATTCTCCCGACTTCAAGTCCCAGATTTTGACCGTGCCATCGTCAGAGGAGGTAATGACAAACTTTTTGTTAAATTGTAAACATGTCACTGCACTAGAATGTTTGTGTGGACCTGTAACAGGATAAGGATCTAGTTTAGGTTTAATAAATAAAATATCATGTGATAACATTCTTAGTCAATTTGAAAAAAATAACATTATTTTCCTTTGTAGCTTAAAAATGTAAACTTTAAAATTCACAAAAACAGTCAGGCCAACAATTAAAAAAAAAAAAGCTTTCATGTTTAATCTGTAAAAGACATTCACTCACATCAGATTTTTCACTGTATTTTTGTCCCAAGTACATATATTCCACACCTTTTTTCTGTTTGTATTGTCTTTGTATAAAAACATTAGCTCATAATCTTTTTTTCTGACTGTATTATTGTCTCAAGAACTTTAATTCCACATCTCATTATCTGACACCTTATTACCTGATACATCAAAACCTGATGGATACGTTCAAAACCAGTCTATTCTCATTGAAATAATTAAAGAAAATAATACGTCAACACACTTGTAAAATCCAGTGCGTATTGATGTATCATTTTCTTTTGTTATCTATATGAGAACAAATGGTTTTTGATGGATCAGGTAATACGATGTGTATCTGACTGTGTAGTTAATCCCCCCTGCCTTACCTTGAAGAGTCTGTAAGCACTGTCCTGTGGTGATATCCCAAACTTTGACTGTAGAATCAGCATTACCAGAGACTAGTATATTGTCTTTCAGTTCCAGCCCGCTGGTTAGTGACTGATGTCCTATTAATGTATGGAGACAGTTTCCTGCCTCCACGTCCCAAACTCTGATGGATGTGTCCAAAGAACCACTGACTATGTGAACACCATCAAACTGAAAAAGAGTGAATACTAAGATAAACAGACCATAACACACACAAAAAATTGGGGATCAAACTTTCCCTGAAGTATACACAATTGCATAGAAAGTGTTTGCTCACACCAACAGTTATGAAAAGTATCTTTTAAAACTTATTTAATGGTCTTTTTACTCTTTTCTTTCATTTTCAAATGCTTTATCAGGTTCTTTAAAGATAAAATCTTCCATGCTGTCATTTTTTCCGGATCACAAAGAATCATTGACCTTTTCAAAAGCATCATACTAATTCAATGCTTGCATGTATTGATAAGAGAACAAACTTTTAACAATCAAAGTCTCACTGAATAAGTCATTTTTCACATTTTGTGGATAAAAATATTCTAACAGCTGGGCAAATGTCAAATAAAACTTTATTTCTCTGATGTTATAAATTAAATAGACAAGTTGAACATCTAAAAGGTATAGATCACACTTTCACATTTTCCTATCTCAAGAAATGTTTTTTTTTTAATCCTTTAAAATCTTGTTTCAGCCAGTAATCATTTGTGAAAAACATTGCTAAAAAAAGAATTTTTTTGCTGAAAGACAAATAGAAAAGGTCACTCACCTATAAAAAGAAGAGTATGAACAGTTGCATGACTGTGTAAAGTGTTAATAACCGATCAATGGCTTTAAATTTTTTATCATTGTATTGATCTACTGGTCATAGAAGCATAGTAGATCAGACCAGCAAGAAAAGTTTTTGTGAAAATCCAGCCTAATTTTCAGAGTGGGACAAGGACAAGAGCATCAGCTCAAGGTCCTCTACTTGAGATCTTTGACCTTTAAGCCTTTGACCCAAAAATTAGTCATTTCCTTTCTTACATCATCAGCTTTGTGTGCAAGGTTCATGAAATTCCTTCAAAGCATTCAAAATTCATGCTCTTATTACCAATCCAGACAGAAAGCTAAATTCTATACTCCTCTTATTTTCCAAAAAAAGGGTAGGGGAAAAAAATGGCCTTTCAAATAGGTCATTCGTTGATTTATGATTTTCAATAATGTATAGCAAATAATTGGAAACTAGTTGGAAACTGCTTTCGAGGAAAATGGTTAGTATTACTCTCTAACCAATATCCTACCTGTAATATGTACACCCTATAAAGGCTGTAAGTGTGTCCTTAAGTTATTGATCTACCCTACCTGTAATGAGTACACTCTATTGGTGTGTCCCTGAAGTGTATGTAAGCAGGTTTCTGTCTCAGGATCCCAGACTTTGACCATGTAGTCATACGCTCCACTAACTACCCTGTGGCCGTCATACTGAACACATCGTACAGCTGCCACATGTCCCATTAAAACATGGAGACAGGCACCACTATCAATGTCCCATACCCGTAATGTGGCATCACGTGAACCACTGACAACACTAGAATGAGAAATACAAGTTAAATATTGCAATAATACAAAAGATTTGCAGTTTTGCTAAATAAGGATTTTTTTAGAAATAACCAGTCGTTAACATTTTGATTATTTACAGATGAAAGGTACAAATACTGTATATTTTTGTTTGTTATAACATAATTGCATATGTGAATATAACTTCATGATTGCAAATTATAATGAAACAGAACGCTATAAATAAATTCAGGGAGAAAATTAATACTACATGTACTTTACCTATCCACTTTCACAAGCAGGTAACACAAGCACATAAATTCTCTACTTACACATTTTTATATAAATGCATACATCTGACTGTAGATGAATGCCCATACAGAGTATGTATACACTGGCCTGAGTCAGCATTCCATACTTTGAGGGTCCGGTCAGTAGAACCACTGATAATAACATTGCTAGACATCTGTGATGACCAAACACCACCTGTGTGTCCAATCAATGTACGTAAGCACTGAAATGTAACATGAAAGATTTAATTTAAAGAAAATGAAAAATGATAAACAGTGTAAGGGAATATTTGTGTGGTTTTATTTTCAAACTAGAATGGCAGTCTTCATGCCAAATATCAACAGGCTGTGACATATAGATGCCTGGAAAAATGCAATGAAAATTTTTGTTACGCTGAAGGATGAAGACGCAATACAACAAATAGTGTCAAAGTAACTCATATATGTCGCTTTGCAACACGTTGCAGGCGACATAAAAATGTTATTTTCGTGGGTACCAATTTTCGTGCTTTAATGAAAAAAGATCAGTTCGTGGATTCTTAAATTCATGGTTTTGAACACTGCAGAATACAGTTCAATGTTAAATTTCCTTTTTGTGGGACATCAATTTTGTGTGGGTAAAGGCCACCCACGAAAACCACGAAAATTGGTACCCCACGAATAATAATGAAACCACAGTTAAGTGAAAGCTGTTCAAACCAAACCCTGAGAAAACCGAATTTCAAGTCATGCCAAACAAATTTCCAAGTCCCATAGAGTTTTCAACAAAATATATAGTAAACAGAATACTGTCCAAACTGAATACCGAACCATTTTTTATTCCCTTTGTTACATTAACTGATCAGAGATTAATCTTTTGTACAAAAAAAATAACATGTCAGTGGTGTATGGCTTTGACAATTAAATTTTGTTTACAAATTGTCAAAATAATTAAGAAATAACAAAACTTTTAAGAGAAAATTAATTTATAATCAATCCATACCTTTCCAGTTATAGCCGACCAAACTTTGAGAGTATTATCATCTGACCCACTGACAATTCTGTTACCACAGAACTCTAAACAGGTTATCACATGGTCATCATGTCCCTTCAGTAACTGAAAAATGAAAAAAAAAAAACAATGTTATATAAATGAAGTTAAATCACCAACTAAATGCTGTACCTGGTAATGCTATATTTGGTGAAAATTACCAATTATAAGAATTATTGGTGTGACACACTTCTACATTATGATATTTTTTGATAAATTTCTATTAATTTGATAGGCTTTTACAGCCATGTGATCAGAAATTTTATTTAAATGTTTTCTTCTCAAATTGACAAAATATAAACAAAGCAGTAGAACAATAGTTTGTTTCCTTGTAAGCAAGCCCTGGGGAAAACAACTCATCCCCTCAGGATAACAGTTCGGGAGTATTCCCTCTATTGCAATTGAACATTGTCATGCAAGATGAATATTTTAAATTTGTCTCTTAGTGCATACATTCTTCTCTTTACATTTCAAATTTGCCCACAACAAAGGCTTTGGAACTTTGGGCCCAAAACTTATTCTGGATGCTTATTTATCATGTTTTTTTCAGGTCTTACATTTATGACCATAAATTTAAGAAGATACCATAGTAAATAGTGGTTCATGAATTATTGAATTTCTTATGTTCAAATTATTTGACATTTTTTCCACTTAACATGAGAACTAATTCCCTCTGTTAAATTTTACCATTATCAGTTATAATAAATGAATGGTTTTTTTCTTTTTTAATAATAATACTTAATGCTTTACACATAATTAGTTGTCTCAATTTTTGACTGGGAAATGACAGATAATAAGCTAAGCCTCATACCTTCGGACCAGGCAGTTCCCCTGATCTCCAATTCATCTCAATCTGATGCTGCCTCATAAACAATGATTTCCAGGGGCACCGTGACGTGTGTCTACGACGCAAGCGGTTACTGCCGTACACCAAGTTTTCGTCAATGCTCTCCTCTCGACATTTTTCCCTCCACAATAGATTATCCTCAGCTAATACTCTCCAGTATCTACAGGTTTGAGCAGCCTTTAACAAGGACTTGGGTTCAAGGAATGACAGAACATACAAGGCAAGCTGAAAAAAAAATTGTGAACAATGGATTCAAGACAAAAATAGTCAGATTTAGTAATACACAAAGTCATGAAAAAAGATTAACAACAGACCTGAATTCAAATCCCACAATACAGAACACCATAATGATACTGCATACTAAATATATAGAGGTCGTAATAAATAATTGCTGAGAAAACTGTAAAAAAAAATTATTTTCCCCATCGGGCGGAATTCACCATTTCATAATCAAGATTTCCATTTGGGTAATCCCCCCCCCAAATATGGTAGATAAATATTAAACCTGTCAACTGTGTTGTCAATCTAATATTCATTCACATACATATTTGCTTTAGTTATTCAGCAAGATTGAAGATTTTGGACTCTTCTTTGAAAATCAAGAATTCTTATACTCTTTACAGACATTGAATGTACATTAATGACAGGTATTTTATTTTTACTTTTTGGCTAAAGTTACTGTTGATACTTCAAGCATCAATACTTAAGGCATACTGACACATTTTTGTTTGTTAAAGAATCATTAAGGGCTATCCAAGAATATTGAGAGGGTCAAGGCACTTTTTATTTACGGCTGTTCCAGAATTAAACGTGTGGTGGGGGGGCGGGGAGAACTGCTATTACATATATGGTGGCTGGTGGGTGTTTTAGAAATATTTTGTGAAGATAACAATGAAAAAA
The DNA here is from genome assembly GCA_963971305.1 of Arcuatula senhousia. Taxonomy (NCBI): domain Eukaryota; kingdom Metazoa; phylum Mollusca; class Bivalvia; order Mytilida; family Mytilidae; genus Arcuatula; species Arcuatula senhousia. The sequence continues at coordinate 48,354,452 of OZ020312.1, read as the reverse complement.
GTTAATTATTTTTTGATTGGTGGTGGAGAAAAGAAAAGTTCCTCCAAACCCCCACACATTTAATTCTGGAACAGCATTTACCCTCACCAAGCACATTTTTAAAATATTTTCTTTTATGTTACATTGGCCAGTTATCTAAAAATATCACCACCCTTAATATCTTAACCATATTAGACCTAACCCCCCTCATTACAATTAATTCTGGAATAGCCTTTACATTTTGTGATAAAAATCATGTATGTTATATCTATTTGAATACTAATGCCTCTCTTATTTTTTGGAAATTTTAAAATCATATCACAAATAACCATAATATATAAATTCATAATCCTTCTAGAATACCTCTTTTGGCAGTAATGATATGAAGTCTCTCTGGAATTGTGGCTCAATAACCTGCATCATGTGACGGACCTGAGTTGGGTCACAGTGAGTGATCAGTTCGTCAAGAGCCATCAGTCTTTCTGCATTGCCCCAGTCCTGGAAAATGAAAGTTGAAGGGTTATGATTATTTACTTCAGTATCATCTGTTCTGAGAGAATGGATCAAAAGACAATGTCAACACCAGAGAGATCATAGAAGTTTAAAATATCAAAGCCATATAAAATTCTGATTTTTCTTTCCTAAGCCTGATTTCAAAAAGTCTTGCCATTGACAGGTTGTATCAGGGGGAAAATAGGTCTAAGATACATTAACTTCCTGAAATGAATGTTATAAAATCAGCACATACAGCCTTCAGATTCATTACAATTCAATTTTTTTTGTAGGAACTCTGATCAAGTAAAGTTTCATAACAAGACCCTAAAGAAATTTAGGACGAGTTGCCATTGCCCTACAAGAATACATGGAAAAACAAAAATCAAAGTTATTTCCATTGTATGGTATTTGAAAGAACTTCAATTTCTTTCTGCTTTAAATGATTGGTGTTTGCTTAATGACCTGTTTGAAATATTTGAGCCATAATCGGGACATAAGTTTCTCTCTGCACATCTTTATATGATGTACTCCCTCCATGTAGTTCCATAAAAAAATAAATCAACAGATGGAATCATGTTTTACATAGTATGTGAACAGAATATCGGGGTAATTTCAATATATATCCTAATCTTAATGTGTGGAAAAACTTTAAATTCTATCAGCATCAAGAAAGACGGTAAATTATTTCTTTAAATAATGTTTTATTTTAAATCTACCATTACCTGAAAAATTTGTAGCCATTCAGCTAACTTATCTGGAGGGTGTTCTTTTGAGGGGATTCTCATTCGTTGTGCTGCGATAAGATGCTGTCTTGAAGATTTTTGTAAGTTAACAAAGGTGCTGGAAAATGTCAGAAAGAAAACAATGCATTCATAAAGTTATGTTGATAAAGCTATGATACTGTTCTATTTATTTGCAACAAAAATAAAATCATTTGTATTGCAACTTGACAACCTTTAAAGCTTCCAATGCTTTTACGTTATTATAGGGAGAATTAATCAACATTACTTAACCTTTTTCAGGTCAATGTAAATAGTTTTGTATATCAAAACAAAGAAAAAGCTTCACACACATAGTTTCATTTGAACAAATATATCCATGAAGCAAAATTAACAAAAATAGGGCATGTAATGGGACATTAAATGATACCCCGCCACGTTAAAATATTAAAAGTTCATAAAATTTGATTTCAAAGTAGCCTATCTCGAAAACTGTTCTTCGGATCATGTTGGAAATTACACTTGACCTGTATCTTATTGTACTAAACAGCTGTGCAAAATATCATTCAAATCCTTTGACGCGTTTTCAAGTTATTGGTCCGAAACTCAAAATTTCATGAAATTTGATTTTTCAAAGTGGCCTATCTCGAAAACTATTTTTTGGATCATGCTGGAAATCGAACTTGACCTGTATTTTATTGTACTAAACAGCTGTGCAAAATATCATTCAAATCCTTTGACGCGTTTTCAAGTTATTGGTCCGAAACTAAAAATTTCATGAAATTTGATTTTTCAAAGTGGCCTATCTCGAAAACTATTTTTTGGATCATGCTGGAAATCGAACTTGACCTGTATTTTATTGTACTAAACAGCTGTGCAAAATATCATTCAAATCCTTTGACGCGTTTTCAAGTTATTGGTCGGAAACTAAAAATGTCATGAAATTTGATTTTTCAAAGTGGCCTATCTCGAAAACTATTTTTTGGATCATGCTGGAAATCGAACTTGACCTGTATTTTATTGTACTAAACAGCTGTGTAAAATATCATTCAAATCCTTTGACGCGTTTTCAAGTTATTGGTCGGAAACCTTCGGGGGACGGACAGACGGACAGACAGACGGACGGACGGACAGACACCGAAAAAAACTGAGGGTATAACATAATACCCTGCCACTTCGTGTGGCGGGGTATAAAAACAAACCCATTACAAAAGTTTTCTTCTTTAACAAAGTTCTAACAACTAATGTGCTATTGTTGTCAGTCTTACATATGATTTTGGTGGCAAGTTTGGAAAAGGTCGGTTTTGTCTTTTTAGTGTAACATTAATTCTGTGGAAAAGTAATGTTATTTGCTGAAATTATCTTTTACCTTTGATATTCTCCATCTCGACAGAATTTTTTGCCTGGTGACAAGTCAGGTTCTTCCTTAATCACATTCACTTTTCTTTTCATCTGAAAAATATAAACAAAGAGCATTCCAACAATAGTTTAACTAAATACTTGTATAAAGGGAAACCATCTAATCTGGGAAATAATGAATTAAGTTTCAAGCAAAAAGCCAATAAAACAATTTCAATAAAAACTACACTTATTACACATTTTTACAATGAAATTAGTCATACATATGCTAAAAGAAATTATGTTATTCTTATCTTTATTTTTTTCTGAATTATATGCATTTAACTGCAAATTTATTTTTGTTTTTTAGTAGTCAGTCAAACTTGTTTCTAATTGAACAAGAACAGTGATTTGCCTAAGTGATGGTGTGTCCATGTATACATAAAGAGACAATTTCTAGGCATATAGTTATCACAAACAAAATTTAAGTTACACACTGTAATATACAATAATATTTGATAAAATTTTCAATGCTGTTATAAACAACATGTTGACATACCAGGTCTCTTCCAAATAAACCGCCCACAGGAATAGGTATCCGAGATCTTTGTTGACCCCCATACCGTTCCATTTCCATGCAAGATTCATCCCCCGACTCGTCATCAGATAAATAGTTGTCATGGGAATGAATACTGCTGCCATCATCAATGTTTTCCTCAGCGGATTTAAACAAAGTTCGTTGATTATGTCTTATGGAGCGAGCAGAAAGGCCCGAGGTAGAGGACCCTGGTACAGCAGATAAACTAGAATTTGGTGTCTGTCCTGCTGATGGACCACACACTTGTACTTTGGTCTCTGCATGTTCCTTGGCTTTTGGTGTCCTAAAGGTACCATAATGAAAATAATTACATTTACAATTCTAACAAATTAAAAAAAATCATTTGTGATATCGTGGTTTTATTTGATGTTAAATGCTTTTTATACCTATGTATAAATTAATGCCTCTGTCTGTAACTGTCAATCAATTTTGTATTGAGCATTATTTCGTTTTTGTTCTTTTCCTGATTTGAATAAAATACACTTTGCATATTGAGTTGTAATATTAATGAAAATCATTATCAGCATCAAAACAAAGACAAAAGTTGTCATTTTTTAAGTATAAGCACACAAGGATCAAAACAATTTCAATGAATTTCATAATCAATATTTCAGTTTTGTATAACACTTTTAAATTTATTGACCTTTTTCCATGTTTTAATGCTCTAAATAAATGGTTGTCAAACAAACTTTATAAAGTTAGTTTGATTGATTTCACAGTATTGTTTAACTGAAAAAATATAAAGCATGCATATAGAATATGCGGTGTTTTTTGTTTTATCTATTTCCAAAATAATCAAATAAGCAGGAATTGCTTACAAAGACTGTTCTGAACCTCTATTTTTAACTCTGTTAACTTCACTTAGCCTTTTTACAATCTATTGTGAATGCATAAGTTGTTTTTTTTTTTAGGGGGGGGGGGGAGGGGGATTTTTATCTAGACCAAACATTCAAAGTTTAATATTTGTCTTTTAAAAATTTGCATGAAACTATCATACTATGTCAATATAAATACTTTGTTTCAAATTCATCACATGATTGAGACAGTTGTTCTATTTTCTTATGACAAATAATGTATAGATCTATTCACAAAAGCATCTGTTGTCTTATTTACCGAACAGCTTTTCGTTTTCTTGAGCTACATGTCAGTTGGTTCCGACTCTGTTCTACAATACAATCCCCAACACCAGGAACATTACTTAGATCGTCAATGCTGCTAAAGCCACCAATCGACTGAAATATAACATGATCATATAAATGTCACATACATGTAGAAATAGGAATCTTTATAAGTAGTCTAGGGGTCTCTGAAATACACATGTATTGTTGTTTTTGAATCACAAAAAAGCAAACAGCAACAACTGATGTATGCTAAGGCTGTCAGCTGCTGCAGATTTAAAAGTTAAGTTTTTTTGTATATTGTGCCATGTTCACTTATAATAATAAACTTTTTAATTATTTATAAACTCATAAATTATTTCAGTTTCAGAAATTTCAAAGCCAGTGAAAAGATCAGCAAGAGAGAAATTTTGTGATTAACTGAATATAAATGTTATTCTAATACAGCATGCATATGTTTATGTAATTTGTTTGTTAACTATGTCTTACCTTCCTATACTTAATGATTGCCTTTGCTTTTCTAAGACCAATACCATTCAGTTTCTCAAAGTCTTCCACAGTCCCCTTGTTTATGTCGATCTTCTTGGTGGCCATTGTGGCAGATATTCATCTTTGCCTCCTGAAAATGATTTTATACTAATACAATCTAATTTTACATCACTTTTCTACAATTTTTCTGGTATGTTTTCCATGTCTTGTCTTTTCTCTTGGACATAGAGATTGATCCTCCAGGTTCGGTAACTTTGTTATTACCTTTAATCAACAATAAACCTTTCCAATCAACTTTAATGTGTATCCAAAAGTGCTGGAATACATGTACATGTTATGATGTAGTTTTTTACTTTTATGACTCAAACAATATTGTATTTTTAAATGTTTAAAGATTTAACTGAAATGGAGTTCCTTGATATGGAATCTAATGCTGATGTTACATTCCAAATGTCATACGGCTGTGCTTATTATTGCTGAGAGAATTGTTACAAAAATTATTTCCCTTGATATCAAGTTTTTGGTACCAAATCCTTTTTGTACCAAGGGTTGTTTCATCTAAATCTGTTCATACCAGGTCAGTCTGTTCTGATAGTAGTAATAAGTGGGTTGTATCATACAAATCAAATGAAAGGACCTTAGTGAGCACGCTCACATACCCCACGTGTCCACATTATGGACAGAGATTATCTATTTCAAGTTAGGAATAAAAAAGTCAGAGTTGTCTTTCCAAGTCAGCTTGTTGAACAGGAAGTAAAAGAGTGACAGACCTGAAAATGTATCATGGGACTTCTGAAGCTAGGCACAAAATATCAAAAGATTATGACTAATAGTTGCTGAGAAATCTGTGACGAAATTTTCAACCATGAAAATATAGTGAATAAAATCTCAAGTCAGCTCAATCAATCAATCAATCAAAGTTTTATTTAGAGTCGGTACATTATAACAAGAAAACACAAGCTCTAGCGAGCTTTTAACACTGACATAAGCAGGAAATAGGTGATAGACAGATCTGAAAACGTATCCCACAATATGGGACCCCTACCTGAAGCTACATACCAAATATCAAATACCTACAGTGAAAAGGTTAAGACAGCTTGTTAAACAGGAAGTAGATGATCGACAGACCTGAAAACTAATCCCACCATATGGGACCCCTATCTGAAGCTTTATACTAAATATCAAATACCTACAATTAATAGTTGCTGAGAAATCTGTTACAAAAATTTTCTACCCTGAAAATTTAGTGAAAAAAGACTAAGTCGGCTCTTTAAACAGGAAGTAGATGATCGTCAGACCTGAAAACATATCCCACCATATGGGACCCCCGCCTGAAGCTACATACCAAATATCAAAAGCCTACAATAAATAATAGCTGAGATATCTGTTACAAAAATTTTGATCACAGACAGACTGATGGACTGACGGACGGACCAGTCAAAAACATTATACCCTTCCCAATTTCATTGCATGGGGTATAATTAAGTTAATTATGTGGCACATGATATATGTTTTATTTTGTTTACCCATATTTTTCAGTTCGAAGCAGTAAAACAGGTAAACCTGATTTGGAACAGAACCAAGCACTACATGTACATATCAATCATATGAACAAAAGGGCATGGCAGACGGCGAACTCAGTTAGGCCCTAGCCCTATGATAAAAAACGTACTGGGAAAAAAGTCTAAACATTTCTACTCTTGATGGGAGTATATTGTGTGAGAAGCCACACATTCAAGGTGTTATAAAATATGTGATCATTTAGGTTCATTACAAAGGCATTTGCTGTCTGTCTACCACTTCTTCAGCAATAGGCAATTCCAATTCAAATAGCTTGTTGGCACTTTAAAATCAATACAATAAGTCAATATTGAACAAATAGATAGAAGCAAAACAATGCCTCATTTAGTAAAATTTAGGCTCAATTCTGAAATTCGAAGAGACTTTCGTATGGGTGGATCTTTAATCCTTAGCATTTTACATTTATTTATAAACTGTTTGGCGTTTTGTTATGTGTTGAATGTTTGGTAAAATTATATCTTTGCTGCGTTAACAAAAAAATCGAACAATCGAAAATCGTGTTCGCATAATCAGCTGAATGGTTTACTAGTTTCTATCTGGCGTAGCCGAGTGAGATTTGGCAAAGGCATTGACCTATATATATCAATTGTTTCTGTGAATTTTCGTGTCCCTTCATTACCTTTATAAGCTGCATTTATTGTGTATACGTGGGAGCAAATTTTGTTCGCTTCATCGCCATATTATTTTCCGAGTACTTTACGGAATTTACCGAATCTTAACGGAAGGAAAATCTAACTAAATACCAAAAATTTAGTATCAATAACAACTAGATGCCACGTCCTCATCTTAATTGATTTTGTTAATTGAACCACTGAAATATTTTAGAAAAGATACAAAAAGAACTTGCACAAAGATTTGTGCAACTTTTTAGTCCTATCCGCTCTCTTCAAAATTCTTTTTACAGCCAGTGTGAAAAAAAACCATTTTGTATTGCACATGAGAGGAGCAAGTAGGGTCAAGTAGATATTTTTTGGAGGAAAAACATTTACTTTTTTTTCAGTTTATGCATTAAAATGTATGAATTGGAATGACATTTCTGTATCTTATCTTTCGACACAGGCGTTCTCTTGTTTACTTTTTTAGCAGTTTGTTGCATGTAAAATTAAACTTTGAAACTTTTGGTAATGTAAATTAAAATTTTGCTACTGGAAATTCTGGCCATTGCGCTGAACATATTTTATTTTATTTTGGTGTTTAAAAAGATGTGGTTCTAAAAACTGTGAAACATTTAAGATTTTAGATTTTGACGTTAAAAGTGTGCAATTACAATGCCACATCCTAAATAGGCTATAATATTGTTCAAAAATTTATATAAACCAGAAGCCTTAATTGCTCACCTGGTCTTTAATGAATTTTATAATAAGACCTTCTACAATACTTTGATAGAGCAAACTGAAGCAACAATCTGCAATATTTTTTCATCTACAAATAAATCTGTGAGCCAATGCTCACTAGTGATACCCCCGCTCCCCAAACTATATGCCATGCATACAAGTTTAAATACTGGGTAAACAGGAAGTAGTTGACCTGAGAACATCAAATTGCTATACACCATATGGGACTATAGGATAAAGCTATATGCAAAATATCAGACCTCTATCTCTTGTAGCTGCTGAGAAAACTTAGACAAAGGTTTTGCATTCATGTTCACTATTTGCAAAAATCAAAGTATTCGGTAAACAGGAAGTAGTTGACCTAGGAACATAAAATCGCTATACACCATATGGTACCATAGGATAAAGCTATACACAAAATATCAGACCTCTATCTCTTGTAGTTGGTGAGAAAACTGTGATGGAAATTATGTTACAGATGGACCGACTGAAGGACGGATGGACGGACGGACAAGGATAAAACAGTATACCCCCCTCAGGCCCCTCTTCTTCAAAGCAGGGGTGTAATAATACAAAGACATAAAAACCTCATTTTTTTACCTTCCAAGGGCCATAATCCCTAATAGTGGTCATCTGAAAGATTGGAGCCAATGAACACTATTGTAGAGTTTTCAAGCTGAATATTTTCTAAATCAACCAAGCAAAAGCTGTTCTCTATCTGAAAAATTATATAAGCCAAAAAAATAGAAAAGATGTGATTTTGACATAAAAATGGCCATTACTCTTTAAAGAGATCATCTGGCAACAACTCCATGGAGACTTTTGGAAACCTTTTTAAAGAGCCATAAGTCCATCACATTCTTTTTGAGTTATAAGGCTGAAAATGTGATTTTACCTGTATGTTCTATTTTAGCAACAATGGCAATGATTTGTGTTGAACTAAAAAAAAATCCAAATATCAGTTTTCTTAAGGACACTCTAAATAACTATCATACATAGTAAAGTTGCATTTGGACAAGCAGTTTCAGGAACAGAGGACAAATGACAGACACCAAGGGATGGCAATAGCTTGCTTGCACTTTGGCCAGGTGAGTTAAAAAGGGCAACACTCCTTATATTTGGAACTGCTTGTGCATCCAATATTATATAACATGTATAGCTGTTCCTGTTTTATCTTCAAGTAATGCTTTCTAATTGATATCCTTGGTGCTTGATTTTGCCATTTAAAACTTTTTAGGTACAAGTACTTTTTTCTTTGAGTATTTTCAATATTTCTGTTTTGTAACTCTGACCGAGGCGTTGAGCATGGTTATGGAATTTGATGTCATTGTCTCATTGCCTGGGACAGACACGCACTGTGGGTGTTGAGTGCGTGGGGGAATAAGCTCTACTTGGGAATGTTCATCTTTAAACAGCATATAAAGTCTATTCCAACAATAACGATATATTTAATATTTACAAATAAGTCATGATCAACAGTAACAAACATTCATCTTAAAGCAGGATATCCATTACATGTATATCAGAAATAATAAGTCCATGAAAGTTGAATTATATGAAAATAAGAAAGAGAACATTTTTTTAAACACATCTGTCTAGTTCAAGCATAAATATCTAACTGTCTCTAACAAATCCAAATTCCCAACTTAAGATTAACAATAAAAACATAATACAAAATATATCCTTAACAACCAAATACTTAGATAAAAGAGAATAATTAATCAGTCTAGTAAATAAGAATTTTAGTGACAATAGCTTAATTTTAGCAGTTTACAACTGTTATATCCTTAATGGTATTTCACACTTATTACAACAATAAAAGATTAAAATAGAATTAATGTCAAAAATGAATAGAACTTGATTGAGTCCTTTATCTCAGAATTTTACACTAATCCATAAGAATTTGTCTGTCTGTGGGAAAATAATTTAAAAGTAAAATAATTGACTAAATTAAAAATATTTAAAAGTGAAATAATTAATTTTAATGAAATTAATGTAAAAACATTGTATGACCAGTGCACAAGGCATTGTGCACTGGTCATATAACTTTCCAACTAAGGTTGCTGATAGATTATTTCTCCTAATATGCATTTACTGACAACAGCTTTGGTGCTTTGTATTTTTTTTTCTCATGCGTTGTTTGGATATTCTTGGCAAGTTTTCACAGTGTTCTTTTTTCTTTGTGACTCCTGGCCCTGCATATATATTAATTTAAACTACAGTAATGTTTTTTGTGGATAAAGCAAAAAAGCTCTACAGAGCTTACGTTTATTATGTTTGTTTAACCTGACTTCAAATAAAGTTTCTTAGTCTTAGTCTTAGATAAAGTTAGATAAGCTATGAAGGAACAAAATCACTATATCTATGATGGAGGCCAACTGCATGATGTTGCTTCTGCTACAGGTGAAGTTTAATTGTTTGTTTGGTACAAGATTTTACAGCTTCGGAATTAAAGAAACAAATCGATGCAAATGCTCCATCTAGTGAAATATCAAAATTTGATTTGGCCTTCATTAGATTAATTGTTGGCAACTGGTGTGTTACTGCTTATCATTCCAGAGTTCACATTGTTCTAACATGAGTATCTAACGCTGTTAAAGTTTAGTTGTTTATGGGTGTGTTTTGTTCATGTTGTATCGTCTGTAAACTGGGTTGGAGTTGACATTTTCAGCTTTCTGACATTGGAATGCCCAATTGTTACTTCTACGCTTCTTTGAATTTGTTCTTTTCCATGTAACCATAAAACTTTTTTAAGAGTAAATGAAGGTAACATTAAAATCAATGCAGAAATAAAACTACCAATTCATATTTGTGTCATTTAATAATGAACATGAAATATATAATAATTTGGCCTAGAGTTGGCAGACCAATATATAATGGTATTATACAAATTGGTTAATCAACGTTTGGAACAAATTGTTTGCAAATTTACAAAAATAATGAGCACATTTGAATATATATATGTATATTAAATGAGATAAAATGAAAATCACGAAAATAAACAATAAAATAATGCTACACGTAACAGAATGAGAACCAATTGATATCTCCCATCACAACCATGTATTGTCATGGCGATATCAAAACAATACAATGCATAATTTAAAGATTTCAATGTCATTGCACATGTTTTTGTTTTCTTATTTTACATGCATGTGAATATCATTTTTAATACTCTTGAACACAAAAAAATATTTCATTTGCAAGGCAACCATGGTAAATAAAAAGATAATGAAATGGCAATTATATTGTCTTGGACTTAAAAAAAAAATAAACATGCAACAGGCAAAAACAACAGAGCTATGGGAAAAAAATGGTTGACAATTTTTTCATATGGTAATGTTTTGATAGAATTCAATTTAAAAGAAACTGACAAAATATGATTCACAAGTCTCTTGTGTATAAAGAATTATAAGATAGCTAAATGATTCAATAACTAATAGATTGAACTCATAAAGCTTCAAGGCCTACCAACACAAGACAAAACATATTTTATCAATTAAAACTAAGTCTTATCTAAAAAACACTTCATATTTTAAAATTGTTGTGAAGTAAACTACATCATCACATAAAGATATTGTTGTTGTAACAGAATGAATATAAAATATGGTAAAATACTGAACCATCATTACACGACTATTGAAATAAGATTCAATGTGGGTTGAACAAGTCTGGATGTACAGAGAAAATGCTGGCATTCTTTTTAAACAGGTGAAACATTTGTTGGACAATTATTTGTCTATAAGCCAGCACCAATTAGCACACAAATGACCTAGCACCATATACATATTGAAAAGTAGCATAAATTAAATACGTAGCAATAAAAAAATATCCTGTATTTATAAAAAAAGAGAAGAATATTATTTAGGTTTATTTGTGCTTACACTTTAATTTACAAGATAAAAAATTTCAACTAGGTTTTAATAAATATAACTTGAATAAATGGATTTTTGACCAAAAATTTTTTGCAAACAAATAATCGTAGATCAATGTTTAGCAAGCTTTGTCCAAGAAAACTATCCTGTGTAACTATACTTAGCACTGAACTTTTGCATAGGAATAAGCAGTAGCAACAAAATACAAGAAGATATGTGTCACTTTTATACTATTGAAATATCCACGTTAAGGTTTATTTTGTAGGGAATACTTTTTGAAATATATTTTGGAGATTGTACTATTTTAGCCTAAATTACAAAATGTATTACAATTTGATCAAAACTTCATGAAAACAGTTTTTATTTAACATAGATTGACTGAATAGAACTAGTATTCATGAATTCATTGAAGTAAATTTACAGCAGTTGAAACTGATAGCACTAAATTCCTTTTTCTTTCTGAAAACCTTATCCTCTTCAGCTTGCTTTCTATTCTTTTTTTTTTGCAAATTATTTGTCTAAACACAGTGGTCTTCAAATCCTTATAATTTTTCATTAAATATCAAGCACTTACTATTTTTGGCCTTTGAATCTCTGAAAGCTTATATTCACATCCAAGTGAGTTTTTTTTTATTACTAAGATGATAATACTTTATTTAAATTGTCAACACAGCATAATCTGTAAAAATTACATTGTAGCACTGATAAAAATGTTAAAAGATTTGAAAATGTACTTGTTCTTTATGTTATTAAAAAAATTATATCTAAGTTGACTGAACTTGAAGCAAGCTGGACAAAAAGAAGCATTTATTCAGGTGTTATATTTCTAAGAGCTTGGAAGCAAAGCTATTCAAGACAATGATCACATTCATATGTATAATTTTTTGGCATTACAACAATTTGATTTTATTTCAAAAATAAATAATTATAAATATGTTACATATGTTATATATTTAAGAGATCATAACAATTATATTACTATTCAACAAAAGTTTATTTCTATAGTATACGCTATTCGTCACTACATTTCATGTCAACATTCACGGATCCCTGTATGTATTTTCATACAAACTAATGAAATACTGTGGAGGAATTATTTTTGGCAGGGTACAAAATTTCAAGGTTTATAGGTTACCCTGGTAGGCAAACCAGACAATTTGATTCCACACAAGTAAAGAAATTATTGATTTATTTATGCTATAAATTTGTTTAAAACAAAGAATCATGGAATCATCAAATCCAATCCAGGAATTTTGATGCCCACGAATGTACTCCTTCAGAGGACAACATGTCCTTGATAAAGTGTGATATCTTCTATTTATAATTTGTTTGGCAGATCCTTAAATCAATACAATGTTAAAAACAAATACTTTTTCATCTTTATACTATAATTGGATTCATTATAACATGGACCTAATTTTGCCTGGTCCAAAAATAATCAAAATATCATGGATATGTCCATATAGCAGACATCTACCATATAGAGGGTAATTTTTACTGGTGTCAAATTTTGCAACTTGCCAGGAAAAGAGGTAGCGTTTAATTTCATTGGATATTTGATTTTGTATTCTGTAAGTTTCATAAAAGTAATACAAATGTAGCAAGTTTTTATTTTCTGCACTTCTCAAGACCTCACGGCATAAATAAGAACCTTGTGAAAATTACCAACAATATGGTATTTAACAAATTGTCATAAGCAGTGATTGAGAGATTTTATCCAGCACTATGGCACACATAACAAAGATCTTGTAAAACGAGCCAAGAAACAAATGTGAAAAATTACAATGTCAGAAAAATAACTTAAATATAAGTACCTTTAGCAGACTTAGAGATTATTAAAGCAGTACCCTAAGTCCCACCTTCATGTGTGATATGGTGAGGAAACAAAAGAATTTAACAAAATATCATTTCATTCAGAGAATACATCAGATATAAAACACAAATAACACAGATAAGAAACTTAAACTTAAATAATGCATAAACATAATTAGTATTTACATAATAGTCAATAAATATATAAATATTCGAACAATAAATAGACAGATTCAGGGATTAACAGACACCGGCTTTTAACTGTGAAAGTATCATTCTTCGAGACAACACAATTTTCATGATCTTCATCAGTAAATAACCTTTGAAACTAATACCAGTAGTACAAAGATCCTTTAAATAGTAATTCCTGTAAGCACAGAAATTGGTGCCCACAAATTAAAGTACTTTCACAGTCGCAAACAAAGGAAATTTCTTAGGTTACCCATTTAAAACTTTACCCATTTACTTTAAATAAATATTACCCATATTCAGCATATAAACAAACTATTCAATTCAAATTTCATAATGGATTTTATCCAATATCATTTTTGTTAGGAAAATTATGTCATGGCAAATTGATAGGTTTTAATAAAGTGACAGACAATTTAATCTTTCAATTAAGGAATACTTTCTCAATCAAAAACCAAATTTTAAACAGGGGATAGAATAACTTTAAAATTAACCGTTTTTATACCCGTTTTGGTATTGGTATTTTGTATGTTGATACATTTAAACTTGTAGAACAAGAAAAAAAAAACAACAACAAAAACTTGAAGTCTTGAGACTAAAACAATTTGAAATTGGGACTTTAAAATGAATTTGAACCAATATATTGTAGTATGGTATAACACATTTTATATTTTAAACAAATTTACAAATATCTTCAGACATTTTGTTGTTAAATTTATAACAACAGAGTAAAATTAAAAGAATGTTCCTTTGTTTTATATCACATGCCCAATACACAACCTAGCATAATTACACATCATAGACACACTTATAGCACTTGTAGTATTTGGGTGTATATTAATACACACTTTGGCATACATCAATATATTGTTCTCAATAGACGGTATAAATCATTGTCAAAACTTTCCCTTAACATGCAGCAACATTTGCTGTCCTTAATTCAATTACAGAACTATGTAGTACTGACATCCCTTTCTAATTATTCCTGAAAACATCTTAAGGACTGCTCTAGCAGAATGCTCATGAGAAAAGTACTTATATTCCTGTCAAATTATACCCGAAAACCTTTTTGGGATTAATCTAACAGAATTTCCATGGGAAAAGAAGAGTAGAGAGCAAATGAAGCTTTTAAAATGAACAAATACTTTTTTTAAAGAATTTGCGTGACTTTGAATGCTTTAAAATAGCAGAATTTTAACCATCTTTCGCTGAATATGTTCAACTAGAACAGCCTATCATCTCATCTCATTTTTTAGGCACTGATCATTTATATTTTTAAGCTGTTTGAAACAATTAGTTTGACTTATTAAAATGTTTCTACACCCCCTGAAAAATTCATTTGATATCCTTCATTAAACAAAATACACAACATATCACCTTTGAAATCTTTTCATACATGATTAACTCCCCTGAATTGACTAGGTAACTATAGTAACATAGATTATTGCAGTAGTCATAACAAGTGTTGCCGTAGTAACAACAGAAATGTCAACATATGGAATGCAGTGTTTTTAAATGTGTCAGAAAAAAGAGGAAAATCATGGCGAGACGGGAACTGTCACAAAACGTGTCTTGGATTGCAGTGTAGTAAATACACAGAAAAATGATGCATTTTGGCAACAAATAAATTGTGCAATTAGTGCATAAAATGGATTGCATTATGTACATATAAAACCTTCCAGTTGGCAAAACAAAGAAATGTTTGTACATAGAGCATGAATAACATTAAGACAAACAAAATGAACTTTTAGTTTAAATTTTCAAACATACAAAAAGTTGAAACCCTTGGCATCAGTACAAATTTGAATTAAATTTGACAAAAAGGAATACATCTTAACGAAAATAAACCTGTCATAGTGACAATGACCTATTAAATAAGAATTTAAAATTTCGTTTAACATTTTTTTTCGTTAAGAGTATAATCTTCCATATTACTAACAACCACATTGTCAAATTAAAAAATAAAATGTGGAATTAAGGCCATTATAAACTAATTCCTAGATTCTCATCCTAATTTCTTGAAAATATGGGTCAGGCTGGCAAATTTTATTGTTTTATTTGTTATCATTCGATAAAATGTTCTGCCATTTTATTAAAAGGAAAGTGACCAAAGATTCATATAATTTGCAGAAAATAATTTTTTTAAGCTGCTAGAAAAATCAGGGCTGGAGAGGATGAGAATCAAGTTTTTTTTTAATTGGCCAAATATAAAAATAAACCATATATTATAAACCAGACAAATTCACTGGTTATAAAATGAACTATTAATTTCTTGGAATGTCGCTTTTTTCAGAAAAATATTTTTAATATCCTTTCTTGGTATTCATACCATACTTTTTGTGAATGACATTAAAATAGGGAATGTCTCGATTTTTTTCCTGTTCTAATATGATTAATTCATTTTAATAAATCTAAAATTTCCTAACATGGATCCACAATTTTATGTGAAACTATGAAGATAATCCATTTGTAAAAAAACTAGATAATGTGTCTATGAGCCACAGGATGGCCCTCCCGTTCTTGAAATATCATTGACCCTCAATGTGTATTACCTGGGATATGGACCTTTACCAAGAAATTGATCAAAAGTGTTCATGTGTAAAATATAGGTCGCTGTGACCTTATTTCTGGTGTGTGGTGCCATGTTACTAAGACTCATCGAGTAGTGAAATATTATTGACCCCTAACATGTAGTATTCAAGATATGGACCTTAACCAAGAACTTAACCAAGGTCTTTCATGCGTAAAATATAGGTCACAGTGACCTCATTTCTAGTGGATGGTGTCACTTTACCCAAGACACATCTAGTGGTGAAATATCATTGACCCCCAACATCTAGTATCCAAGTTATGGACCTTAACCAAGAACTTAACCGAAGTCGTTCATGCATAAAATATAGATCACAGTGACCTAATTTTTATTGGGTGGTGTCATGTTACCCAAGACACATCTAGTGGTGAAATACCATTGACCATCAACATGTAGTATCTGAGATATGGACCTTAACCAAGAATTTAACCAAGTTCATTCATGCGTAAAATATAGGTCACAGTGACCTAATTTCTAGTGGGTGGTGTCACCTTACCTAAGACACATCTAGTAGTGAAATATCAGTGACCCCCAACATCTAGTATCCAATATATGGACCTTAACCAAGAACTTAACCAAAGTCATTCATGCATAAATTATAGGTCACAGTCACCTCATTTCTAGTGGATGGTGTCACCTTACCCAAGACACATCTAGTGGTGAAATATCATTGACCCCCAACATCTAGTATCCAAGTTATGGACCTTAACCAAGAACTTAACCGAAGTCGTTCATGCATAAAATATAGGTCACAGTGACCTAATTTCTAGTGGGTGGTGTAGCCCTACCCAAGACCCATCTGGTGGTGAAATATCATTGACCCCCAACATCTAGTATCCGAGTAATGGACCTTAACCAAGAACTTAACCAAAGTGTTACGGACGGACGTACGGACGTACGGACGTACGGACGGACGGACGGACAAGGGTAAAACTATATGTCCGATCCACATACGTGGTCGGGCCATAAAAATACTAGAGTTTGTGGAGTTACAATTTTGTTCCATTTCATAAATGGGACCACAACAAAATTCAGGTTCCCTATGAAAAAGTTTTTTTTATTGATTTGAAAATTTTCTATTCCACATCTTGATTCACAAACAAAAGTACTTTCACTTTCATCTTTTAAATTTAAATATGACAGGATTATATCTATAAATAACATGATATAAATAGAGACTAGACAATATAACGGACAGCATGCCTGATCTATAAATAGTATCATTAAATAAATTAATACCTTTGCATAACTAACATTAAACACAAAGTTAAGAGACAAAAGAATGAATACTAACAAATAAGAAAATGCCTTGTGGTAAAACTGATGTTCTGTTGCATTATCTTTAACCTCAGGTTTTTTAACATATACATTAGACTGTCATAATTGATAATACAAGGGAGAAAACTTTGAAAACATCGAAGAAAATGAATTGCTTTATTTGAAAGTAAATGTTTTTTTCTCTTTAAAGCTGATTTTTTGTGTGGTTAAAAATATAAAATTGTAAGAAAACTTCTCTGTTTCATCAAGAGATGAATAGATAATTAAGTTCAATATTTTGTTCACAGTTTTTATCTCTAACATTTTTTTTTAACTTCATGCCTTTTTAGACAGTGACAATAAACTTATGAATACAACTGAGGTTAAACATAATGAACAGACATACGGACCCTCAACTTCAATAATCCTAACCAAAGTTAAAAGAACAAACAGTATAACATTAAAGTTTTTAAACACGATAAAAGACGAGGATGCATTAACAAGTAGCACAGTCTATGCATCAAAGCTAACTAAGGGTTAGTGTATCACAATTTGGCAGAGATTTCTGTATGGCATAGTAAGGAAACAGGCAGGGAGGCTTATCACATGATCAGTCAGCTGACAGCTGCCATAAGATAACAACGAGACGTCACATGGTGTCAAGAATCTTCTGTGTCATGTAGAGACCTGTGTCATGTGGTGTCTCGTATCTTCTGAAGACCAGTCTGTATGTAATACACTAATTCTGGAACACTGGAGTGTACTGAGAGAGATCCACACTGCTCATTAATGTCATCATAGAAATCTACAACAGTCATAGAGTTATTATAGTATAAGACAAGAACTGGAGTTTCTAGGTCACTAATTAATTTTTGAAGTCAAAGGAAAAACATTGTAGACAAGAGAGTGCTTAAAAGAAGTATTTTGAGTTTCAAAGGCATCTATGGAAAGGATATTTGCCATACATGGATATTCATAAAAGAGTCGTAGTCCATCCTTGAATTTCTACAATTTCTGTACTTTGTTTACCATTATGGGCTTTAAAATCGTGCTTATATATGTATGCTGTGTATGCATATTCCATATTTCATTTTTTTCTATGGTTCTCCCTTTAACTTTTATATAAAGTCCCACCTTTGAGATCCTGATAGACATTTTCAGCCTGATCCCAATATTCATGGCACTGTACACTAAAACTAACGATACTAAGGTACTGCTGAGTAATGGAATGTATCCGCTGAGGAACGGCCACGGTCCCTGACGGAGATGACATGGTTGGTTGATTAGGGAGTCCTCCATTCATCATCTTAGATGGTGTAAAATCTGTGCTTCCCTGGTAAAATATTGTCATATATATATCATTATGTCAGGAGTTAAATATATGTATATCAAACATAAAACATAACATTTCCACGTGTAACTATGAACACAGTTAGAATCCTACATATTATCCAAAATTTAGAAATTTATGTGTGAAATAACTATCTTATTCAAAAATAATGTTCTTAATTGAATTAAACTCAAAAAGGATCAGATGTAGTACATTTTAGTTGAAATACATAAAATCTTTGCAAATATTGGAAGATGATTCATTCTATGTACATGTATTTACTATTTTGGATAAGTTGCAATTCTACATAGTGGAAACAACCCACAAGAGAATGAGAAAGTTTGGTGTTTTGTGAGGTTTAAAGTTGACACTTAAGTGTTAAGAAAGAAATGACTACCATTTATAAATGAAGACACATTTTGATGGCTTCAACTTTCACTAGAAGATTAAGATTTCATTTTAATGTGTTCAATTGGAAAGACATCTGGGTTTGCTTGACACCTATAAGGTAGGTAGGTTGAATGATATTTTGGTGTATTCAAATTTCATTAGAAGGTGAAATTGAAATTTAATTCTAAGTTCATTTAAATTGAAGTTAAAGTTTGGGTGTGTTTGACTTCTAAAGGTGACATTTTGGTGTGTTTGACTTACCTGTGATCCTACACTACCAGCAGGGGAAGGTGAAGGTGATATGGGTGATGGTGTTGACCTGTTATTCCAATGTGGAGATGGTGCATGAGCTGGTTTTGATGATGTTGTCTGTAAGATACAAAAATATACAGCAAACTTAAATTTTTTTGTAATCTTATGTTTTCAAACATAAAATTTCCAGTAATTTAAATGTTTGTTTTAGAGGAAATGTTAAAAGTTCAGAGTAATGCTAAAAGGCTCTGTCATAAATAGAAATTGTAAATGCACTTTTACAGCACCGTGCCAAAAATTGAGACACTTTGGAATAAATTCACATAGATAGGAAAATGATACATATTTTTTTCAAAGTAAGTTTAACTTGCAAGTAAAAAAAAAGAAATTTTTGTATAAAATATTGACCTTATTCAAAAATAAACATGCAATATTTCTGCTTCAGTTAGTTATAGGTTCATGAAAATGAATTAAGGAACTTATTCATTTCTCAATAAGAACAAACAAAAACAAAAAAATCAAATTAAACCCTTCTGTGATAAATAGTTGCCGAGAAAACTTTTATTTAAATATTTTTTACCTGCCCACCACCAGACAGACATTAACCATTTCATAACCCAGACTTTTGCTTCATTCTTCTCTTTTCATTTTATTAATGTTTGTTTCATGAACCAATTTACAGAATAATACATGATGTGAGATTCATAAAAGCTCTGAACAAAGAACTTCATTTCTCTTTTTCTGAGAGACCTTTGCATTATATAATCTATTTGCATACAATAAACTTTTTTCATTTGATGTCAAAGTCCATATATTTTTAAGGAAAAGATATTTTCTTATTTCCTGTTGTAATTTTAATACCCATTATTAGTCTTGGGTTATTTCCCCTTGACTGTTACCTTATTATGATCGTCTATGATTTTCTTGAATTTCAAAGCTTCGGTTTTCTTTAATCTGTACAACCTGTAGCTAAGTATTGACTGGATTCGATATCTGAAAAAGAAATCATCAGTAAGTTACAAATACATTCTTAAAGGCCATCCAATAATAACAGTTGACAAATGACCTTTTTATTAAGCTTTTGAATTCATAATGTAACCTAAAATAAAATAAATCTGTCTTTGATACGAGGAGTTAATAACTTTCATAGAGTAAAATGAACAATATATTGGAGAGAATTAAAATTATGATTTAGCATGTATGGTACTTTATTTACTTTATTTCATAGACTTTTAACAGAAGGTTAATATCAATAGAAGATAATTAATTTTCCTGTTCCTATGAAGAAACTGTCTAGACAACACATCAATATAACAAATCTTTGGCACTTGAGAGCCCGTCTAGACATTCCATATCCATTAAAAATTTCAATTTTTCAAGTTTATGCAAAAAAGTCAATCCACAAGAATGTTTTCACATTCTTTCTACCTAGAGGAATATTTTAACAACACAAAAATCTGTCCTTTAACAAAAAAAAAACCATCTACCTTTCAACCACACAGGAATGTATCTGCAGCATATCCAAAATATTTGCAAAGAGGGGGTCTGGCCTTATCATATATCAGTGATTTCCTTAAGATTCAACCGAAAATTGATTTTCAGACCCCCCTGTGAATGTTTTAAATACATGTCATGTATTTCAATAATAAATTTAAGTAAATATGTAACATGGTCACTGGAGATAAAACATGTGTTGATTATAGTACTTGACTTGTCTAAAGTTTTTATTGATTATTATGCCCTGATCATTTCTTGTTTTTTTTTTATTGATTGTTGCATGTTTATTCAACATTGAATAGGTAAATTTGTAAAATCATTTGGTAATTTCTTGTTGCTAAATCAATTTCATTTCATATGAATTTTCTTAAAATAAATCAAGTATAAGGGAAAATTTTGTTTTACTTTCTTTTGGCTATAGAACGATTAACATACACTTTCACTACATATTCACTTGCATAGAATATAACCATTTTTTCATTTACAATAAAAAAAAAATTCAAATGTCAAAAGAGAGAAATATCTTAGCAATAAATGGATAGATAGCCTTCAACATTTCAAGGAAAGTCAAGGTTATAGTCAGCAGGTAAAAAACAATAACATTGATATTAGATTAGACAGCTGGATAAACAGTACAGGGTATATGCAGAGAAAGTGCACTTGCTTCAGTTTGGGTCCTTATTGTTATCAAAAATGGTGAACTTTCCCAACCACGGCTATTTAAAGTAATGAGACTGACAACTTTGATCAGCCAAGATGCAGTATCACATACTTATATGAAAATTATAGCGTGATTGACCTTCAATAAATTGACTAAGTAGCATGGCATTGCAAAGAAACATTATTATGTAGAAAATATCAAGGACAACAATATTTCCATTAAGCCTTTTATATGAATAATGATAATGTAACAAGCAGCCAAATAGTCTCTGGGTACATTCAGTCTTGAATTGAAGGGTCTAATCAAAAGCATACAAGAAAAAACCATACTGATAAGTATGTTATGAAGTAGTTATACCTTTTAAATACTTCATTTTTAGGTAACAAAAACTTACACTAATACTGCTAGTTTCTTCTCTGTTTCTGTAGTTTCAGAGTTGATTCGTATTCTTATGATATGACTGAAAATAAAACATCAAATTAACATTACTAAAATCAAAATTGGTTTACTTGCAAACGATTTAAGATGGTAGATTGCAATTGTTAATACATATAGTTGTAAAGGATCCACCATATATACTACAGTGCTATGATGGTCCACAGAAAGTCCTGTTTAAATGAAAGTGGATTTTGATATTTTCTTTTACTGCAGTGCTTTGTCTATCTAAAGCTTTTAAGGATTTTTTTTATTATGGTAAATCACTTTTTCATAAGAAAAAGGTCTTTATCTTTTTTTTAGGGGGAGGGGGGTCTTGTAAACTATACAGAAAGCACAAAAGTATGTATCTCTATTTCCAAAATAGCAAGATGGCTAGCAGTGACCACTGGTCACATCAAAGGGTGCTGGCTGTCTTCAGATTTGTACCGATATATCTTAATTGTGTCACATACACTTATTCCACAACTCAAAATCTTCTCTTAGACATCAATGTGCAAGAAAATCCACATTAAACACTTTAACATGATTTACTAACATTCTTATATTATTACATAATACACATTGCATATATATAATTTGGTTAAGTCTTGGAAATTAACTTGATTAAAACTCTCAAACTGTTGCCATAATACTCAAACATAATGTTAAATCTGCAGCACTTAGAAATGACAGAATACAATAGCACTACTTTCTAGACATTGAATGATACTCTCGAGCCATCCATAGAACTCTGTAAACCCATAAGTTATATTCTCTATTAGATCAAATGACATGTGATTGATTTTCTCTGCAGTGCAGCCAAAGACCCAAAGAGGTAGATTATCAAGCGACAATCATACTGAGCTCTCAGGAGACAAAGAGATTTCTGGGACACAATCATATTGAACTCTCAACAGACAAAGAGTTTTCTGGGACAAGGAATCTTAATTAGTACTAAACATTGAAATTCCATTCTGCTAACACTAAAGTGGCAATCCTTTCTAAAGTATTTAGTTTATTGCTCTTAAATAGTATTATTTTTTTAAAAAGGAAGAATTGAAATATTTGATCAATACATAAGAGTTTTATCTACAGCAAACTTTATTGAAAGAATCATGATCATCAAGTATGTCTTCCATGTTTTGTCTTTTCTCTTGAACATTGAGACTGATTATCAAAGTTCGGTAATTTTGTTATTACCTTTATTCATATCTGTTCAAATATAACTTTATAAGATGCTCTATTTCTTAAATATATGAAATAAAGGTAATAACAAAACTACCGAACTTGAATGATCAATCTCATAGTCCAGAGAAAATGACAAAAACGAATCAGTCATACCGGAGAACTGGTGGATCGCAATGGTCCTGACTTGGTACAGGCTTGAACCAACCAAATGGCATAATTATTGACAATCTGCACTGAAAAGACTTGACTGCCTTGAGTAATTAATAACAATCTGCACCAACAGAGTTCTCTAAATATGCTATATACATAAGAGTAACCTTGTTCTACCTTTCTGCACCGATTTCTTTTTTTCTCAGAGAAAGAAAATCAGTAAATTATTCAATCAATACGATGAGCATCTGTGACATTATAAAACAATTGTTTCAATTGAAATTTGATACAAATTTTTAATGAAATTTTCTAATAAACAATAGCTTGTAATGCCACAGACAGAGAAAATGTAAATCGTGAATAATTTGACCTTACTCTATACATAAGAACATGAACACCTAACTCTGATAAAGGGATAAGCAAATATAAGACTTGAAATTCAGTGTGAATGCTCTTTTAGCACAAATAAAATTTGGGATCTAGGCCAAACACTGATAGCTGCTCAAAAGTATATTTGTTGGAACTGCTCGATTTTGTTGCAACATGTTGTTTCTGTGTAAAAAAATTTATGAAGATTCAGCTTCAGTTTCTGAGAAATTAGCTTAAATGATGTGAAATGGCAGGACTTACAAACCAAAAATTTTGGTCTGGCAACCTTCTTTGTCAGGTTATTAAAACAATTTATTGTCTTTTTCTCATAAGTAGAATAATACTCTAGAACATGTTGGCCCACTATGGTCAGACTCCAGGCTTTTTGAATTATAGATCTGACAACCCTGTGTTTAGCAACTTAGAATACAAACTTGGTTGCCCTGTGATCAGCATTGACCTGGAGTCAGAATCTCAAGACCCTATGTCCCCTCTTAGGACAAGCTAGGCTCTGCTGTGGGACCTATTTGCCACCTGGCCCTTAGAAATTGAGAGGCTTTTTGTGGGCCCTATTTGCAACCTGGCCCTTAGAAATTGAGAAGCTTTTTGTAATCACTATGTAAATATTAAGATGATTAAATCTCTTAAAATCTCATATTCTTTCGTATTTAATCTTAATAGATATTTTGGTTATTTTGTCTTAGTTTTTTCATCTTGACAGAGTAGTTGTAACAATACACATTTGTCATAATAATTGCAAGTGCAAAATAAATTTCTTTTGTGGAAATTGAAAGCCTCCCAAAAACATAACTTTGCTTTTCAAAAGAATTGTTTTTTTGCAACTTTAATTTATTCAAATAAATAATATTTTTTATTCAAGCAACTATTGACAGTGTGATTTCAGTCATGGAGAAATTATGACGAAAAATTAAAAATTTCCTAGCAACATGAAAACTCTAATTCATAAAAAAAATAACAAATTGGAGCATTTAATTTTTCCCATCATGCACCCGACTGTACCATTGTCAATCCGATCCTAACGAACATGAAGCTCTTATCAGATTAAACACTTCCAACGTAAGGACATCTTATTTTCCGGACTAGTCCCAATCAATACACAGTAATATCGTGTTACGCCAAGTACGTTTTCTAGTTTTTACAAACTGAAATAGCACTGATTTTTCTAGATTGTGTTTAATGAGGCAGACAAAGTGCAATTAGAATTACATTTAGGAAAGGGAGATGTCATATGATGCACATTGTAGGACAATTTATTGGTGTCTGATATTTAAAAACAAAGACAGACAAATGAAAATGTTAATTTTTAGTAAAATTGAGGTTGAGCTACTTAAAAAATGAAATGACAGAATTAAGACAAACTTTTAGTGTGAGATAAAAACAACTTTGTTTAGTTTCATCTGCCATGGAAAAAGAATTTCATTCCGATTATAAAAAAATCCCTGAACATCATAAAATAATTAAGTCTAAAGAAGATAATACATAATCCAATAAAACGATCAACAACAAAAACCTCATAACAATAGAAAGGTAACCTTGATTCTCTTGTTATATTGTTGACCTGACCTATGTAACCAGATCCCTTCATATAAAGTTTGAAGATGTGAACATTTTGATTTATCTTTTAGATTGTAATTATAGACTTTCAACAATGTTTGGAAATCACTACACCATGGCTAAAATATCCATAATGTGAGAATATTCGATAAATTTGGTTTCTTAAAGTTGGGAAAATCTGTCAGTCAAAATGGCCAGAAAAAAAAGCTGAAAAACTGTTCAGAAATTTCCTCAGCCTGCCAGACATTCACCATTTTCTCTGTGAAATCTGACCAAAACACATTGAATTCTACATAATACTTCTTTTTTAAACTTTTTGATTCAACATCTTGTTCATGTTGAAGGATGCTTGCCTGACAGATTTCTTCCAAGTTTTTAATGTACAACATTGTAGCTACATGTTATATATTAGGTTGAGAGTGTCAGAGTATAGAACTTACGATATTAAGTTGAGTGTCAGAGAACAGAACTTAAGTTATTAAGTTGAGAGTGTCAGAGTACATTCTGTAGATGTGGAACTTACGATATTAAGTTGAGAGTGTCAGAGTACATTCTGTAGATGTTGGCTGGTTTTTCATCTTCCTTTTCCATGGCACAAGCACACAATATGAAGGAAGCAATTGATTCAGTGTATAATAAATACATGGAAATTCTGTCAGACTGAAAAATACAAAACAATATTATTTAATATGCAAAAAAAACAAGTGTGGCCACTAAAAGTATGTCTCGCCTGCCGGCACCATCGCTAAAATCAACAACCTAAGCTTTCATTTCTTGATATAAACACAAAAAGTGTCAGTATACCTAATAACAGATGCCTAGTTATTATACTATTCAAGCAATCCATTGTCCACACAAGTATTACAAAAAGTTTTCTGTCTGAAAAAAGACCTATTAGTTCACAGAGTCACTGGAGCATAAAAATGGGGTCATGGTCACATGGCATGGTGACAGTTGCGTTGTCCATAACCGCAACTGTCTGTTTACCCAATATCAGATGCCTAGCTATTATAACTTTCCAGCAATTCATCTTCCATAAAAGTCTTACAAAAAAGTTTTTCGGCCTGAAAAAGACCTAAGTTCAAAGAGTCACTGGAGCGTGAAAATGGGGTCAGGGTCACAAGGCATGGTGACAGTTGCATGGACCATAACCTAAACTGTCTGTATACTAAATATCAGATGCCTAGCTATTATACTTTTCAAGCAATTCATCGTCCACAAAAGTCTTACAAAAAAGTTTACGGCCTGAAAAAAGACCTAAGTTCACAGAGTCACTGGAGCGTGAAAATGGGGTCAGGGTCAAACGGCATGGGGACAGTTGCGTAGACCATAACCTGAACTGTCTGTATTCGATATATCAGATGCCTAGCTATTATACTTTTCAAGCAATTCATCGTCCACAAAAGTCTTACAAAAAAGTTTACGGCCTGAAAAAAGACCTAAGTTCACAGAGTCACTGGAGCGTGAAAATGGGGTCAGGGTCAAACGGCATGGTGACAGTTGCGTAGACCATAACCTGAACTGTCTGTATACCAAATATCAGATGCCTAGCTATTATACTTTTCAAGCAATTCATCGTCCACAAAAGTCTTACAAAAAAGTTTACGGCCTGAAAAAAGACCTAAGTTCACAGAGTCACTGGAGCGTGAAAATGGGGTCAGGGTCAAACGGCATGGTGACAGTTGCGTAGACCATAACCTGAACTGTCTGTATACCAAATATCAGATGCCTAGCTATTATACTTTTCAAGCAATTCATCGTCCACAAAAGTCTTACAAAAAAGTTTACGGCCTGAAAAAAGACCTAAGTTCACAGAGTCACTGGAGCGTGAAAATGGGGTCAGGGTCAAACGGCATGGTGACAGTTGCGTAGACCATACTCTGAACTGTCTGTATACCAAATATCAGATGCCTAGCTATTATACTTTTCAAGCAATTTATCGTCCACAAAAGTCTTACAAAAAAGTTTACGGCCTGAAAAAAGACCTAAGTTCACAGAGTCACTGGAGCGTGAAAATGGGGTCAGGGTCAAACGGCATGGTGACAGTTGCGTAGACCATAACCTGAACTGTCTGTATACCAAATATCAGATGCCTAGCTATTATACTTTTCAAGCAATTCATCGTCCACAAAAGTCTTACAAAAAAGTTTACGCCGCCGCCGTCGCCGGAAAGTAATACCTATGTCTCGCCTTCCGCGACTATTCGTCGCAGGCGAGACAAAAATCAACCAAAAATAGCCATAATAAAGTTCTACAGAAATAACTGGGGTTTTTATGACAAGTTTTCGTAAATACTTAGCAATTCTATATTCATATCGTCTTAATGCTGTATTTTTTTATTGAAATTATATGGTTACAATTCATATTCATAAAACACCAAATATGTTAACAGACACGACAAACCAACAATTAAAGGGCACAACTTTTCAATATAAACAGATCTATCTAAATAGTTTAAAACAGAGAAACAGACACAACACTGATTAAATTTCCAATTAATAGATAGTTTTCTTGGTCTTAATTCCTAGACATGCAAATGTTCTTCGTACAACATCATCGATTCACGCCTCTTATGGAAAATATTTATTCCAAAATAGCTCCATTTTATCCCTATACAGAGTGCTAATTGGATCTGAAATCCTTAGTTGGGTGTCAAATGAAACCGGTAAAGCAGTTCAGATAATGCTTACGGCTTCTTAGCTAATTGGAAATCTATTTATAGACAGACTGAAGCCATTACTGAGAGATTTATCTTAGAGTTTTCAAACCTATCACATTTCATGCATGAAGTTAACACCTGAAGTTAATAAATAATACATTTTTGATGGCAATGTTTTGTGCCAGATATCTCTACAACTACCACCTGTACGTCAAGTGTTTTGTTACTGTAAAACACTGGTGTTTTTTTTCCCATATCAATGCAAAACAACTTATTCTTTAAATATCTGCAATGTACATTATTTAGAGGTTCTAGACAAATTGTCCCATTGGTACATTTATAATAATTGTTACGTAATAAAGAATTATGATCAATTCATCTTAATTTAACAGTTCTAGAAAATTAACACAAGGACATGATCTTCACTAGAGTACAGTCTTGTTCTTTTTCCCATGCTTTCCAATGCATAAAAATGTCAAACCAGGAAGTTAATTATGATAAGTTTTATGTAGTGACAGGCACCAGATTCACATGATTTAGAACCATACAAACTTGCCCAAAATCTTTTTTCTGCAAACACAAAACTTACGAAGGTATCAATTTGATGTTTCAGCCGTTTGGAGAGTTCATCAGCCTGATGTTTCAGATCTCTAGCTCTCTGTCTATAGACATCACTTGATTCCAAACTGTAGTAAAAAAAAAATTATTTCAAAACAGTAATCAAATCATAAAAGACAATAAATATCTTTTCTAATCTTAACCTCCAAAAGATGGCAAAACAGTGAAAGTAATTTTAAAACTGACATTCAATAAAAATGTAATTGTGCTCCCTAAGCCACTGATGTCTTTCTTGGCACATACTTGTTGAGACAATAAATATGATGTGTTGTTCTTGTTCTTATTATTAAGTGTAAAATTTTCATTAAGTTCCAACAATGGTTTCTGAAAATCAGCTCAAAAGCAAGTGTAAGGGTATGATGAACAGACCATAAAAAACGTTTTTTGGGTCTGTAATAAAAATCAGATGATTTCTACCAATACTAACGGATCATCAGGCTTTCTGATTGGTTTTCGTGTGATAGGGTCGTGAGGAATTTCTCCGTCTCCTTCACGGTTGTAGATTGTTTCTACAGAGGAAGGATGAGCATCACTGTTAGTCTGGCCATTTAAGTCTTCCACCTAGAAAAGAAATACATCTAGTCAATAGTCATGTTTTTTTTAAATCCTTAATATTTATAAAAAAAATTCACAAGTTTGAGCACAAAAACAAAGAGAAACGCACCACATCATGGTGGGAGTAGTTATAAAAGGAGAAAACACCACCACATATTATATGTGCCTGTCCTAAGACAGAAATCTTTGACAAAGCTTTCGTTTGTACTTGTCTTTTTGATATTTTAAGAAGGGGGTCTATCTGTGACTATTTCAGGACTGGATTTGAATTATATGCATTTTATTTAGACCATGGGGAAATGGCAGAACCGCCAGCAGCACCTACTGGCATCGTTGAAGGCTGCTGGCGGTTGTCCATTTTGGTTTTTCTGAATTGCCATTTGATTGTGGGCTGTGCCGTATACACTTATTCCACATCTCATTATTTTCTATCTATCATAGTTTGAAGCAGAGCTAAAACAACCAATAAAGTATGTTCAAACCTAAATAATTTTTCGAACTCGCTCATGACTTAATTTAAAAGAATGGTTTAAAGAATCTGTGCTTGTGCTTTTTTTGACAAAAGATGTGTCCTGTGATGGCAAAAGTAATACTTGAACCCTTTCAATGGTTGAGTAAGTACTTTTTATAGACACACTGAAGCTTTCACACTTTAATTTGGTAAGGGATTAAAATAGTTTTTGCATGTGCATTGTTAACGATAATCGAAGTTTTATTAATCTCTCAAGATACAAAATCAATGTATTCCCATTTGGGTAAGATTGAACATTAACTTCTGAAAGGTTCCTGAATGAAAACTGCATACCAAGATATATAAGTTTTGGCAACACAGGAGAAACTATGTCATTATAAAATATTTTGGGTCTAAATATACACCTAACTTGTAACACATTCATATGCACCATGAGTACTTAATTATACAATTATTACAATAAGTCTCAATTTATGGCTGTGCTCATGAAATATGACATCCAATGACAGAAGGTTTTCTTATTTACAATTCTTGGCAGTTTGTCAACAGTCTACAGGTACAATATATACCTGTTTGTTAGACTTGTGATTTCATTCGTAATTTAATATATTATGTCTACCAATAAAATTATAAATGACCTTTTAAGTGATTATTATTTGTATTTAAAAAAAGGATTAGTTAATAGACATGATAGATGATTAAATCGTAAAAATGAATGCCATTATTCGCCTACAAATATCAAGCCAAACAATTCAATAGTCAATAATCTAAAAAATTCCCTTTAAATCTTGCCAAGATATTAGTACATGAGTAGTAGGAGGGGAATTTTTCCAAATAAATAAATCTAACATTTAACATGTTTACTTCCTAAAATAAATCTATAAAATCTTTAGGGGAAAGATGTCTTTTAAAATAACAAAACCCTATATAAATTTGGTGACTGACAATAATTATCTATCAAAAATTAACAGGTGAAAGTTTTATTTTAGGTCATTTTACTTTTGACTTAAGACAGGAGAATAAACAGCATTATACACTTGTACCTTTCATCTTAATTATTCTAAAACTAACATAAAGAAAGAATGTGTCCATGCAACACGGTTGCCCCTGCTGGCCCCAAATAAAAAGTTGAAGTCCGGACAGTTCTAAAAGTCTCTTAAGACGTATAGTTTGTCATACTGAACCATCATACTAAGTTTCAAATCATTCCCATTTACAGGGGGGGGGAATTAAAAAATTACTTTATTTTGGAAAACCAAGAATGTGCACAAGAACGCATGTACGTATATGCCTTAATCTAAATTCATAGTCAAGGCCTTATTAACATTTAATGATTCTTTTATTATAAATGACGACAAGACCCATTAAATAGTTGGTGTGCCAGTTGTTTTCAGACTTACACAAAGATGAAAATTAGTCCAAGACTGGCAACTTTTTGGCAAGGCTGGCTAAAATTCATGAAGATTTGACTGACACATTTCAATTCATGGCAGGTGACTTTTACAGCCGTACCGGAACTTACCAGTTCAAACTCAGGTTTATCTGTGTGACTAGAACTACTACTGCTGTTACTGAGGGGGTTCCTGGTCTCGGACGACCGTGGGGGGTGCTTCCTGTCCCATTTATGGTCATCTTCATGGCTATCTCGCCTACAAACAAAGTATATAAATATCCTCTCTTTGATTAAAAGACAAGAGATACAAACATATTACATGTATATAGAAATTTATATTTTCTGTGTACATGAAAAGACAAACAAATAGAACATTGTAGAAAATAAGGAGATATATCAAGTAAATATTCTTGACACATGATCTATACTAAATCAGTGGCAATTCTCTGTATAATATCTGTATCTTATAATACAACTTACTATGGCTTGTAAAATAAATTCTAACACACAATTATAGAGTATAGACTTTTCAAATATTTAAACCTTCTTTTTTTATTCAAGAAGAACATGTAAGTGACCCTTTTCTGAAGTATATCTAAAAAAAAAAAAATTTTCAAGACAAGAAAAAAATGCTGAAAAAACTTCTTTAAGATATAAATTAAGGAAAAGAAGTCTAAATTATTTTTTTAAAATACAATGTTAACAATATAAATTAAAATTTTGAGCTTTAAGTACATCAGACAACATGTACATACAATACAAACCTCTCATATCCTAAGCAACAATTCCACTATATACACAGAAAATTTAAACTCACCATAAAAGAATTGGACAACACAAAACACACAAATAATCCACATGAATGGACAATGACAAAATGACTTACTCTTTTTGAGCAGTGTCTGTTGACTTGCTATTCCTAGGTGTAACTTTTCGCTTTTTGAACACTTTTGAGGGCTCGTAATTTTCTTTGCGTTTACTGCCCACACTATCACAAGATTTCCAGCACTTTTCGTTAGGTAATGGAAGCAATGAAACACTTTTTGACGAGTAATCCTCAATGTGACCATTGACCATTTCTGAGTCCGTATCGAGATCCATCTCGACTGGCTCTGTGTTGGCAGTTTTATCATGAAAGGGTGACTTGTGAACGGTTCCAAGAGATGAATTAGGTAGATTAGGATATGGCGATTTTTGTTTAACATCTTCACGTTTATTGCCAACTTTATCACGATATGGTGATTTTTTAATGCGGTCCTTCAGCAAATGACCCACATTTTTTAGACTGAGACTAACAACTATTGAAGGTTTGCCATCATTATACTTCAGAGCGTCTTTATTAACAGGCGTTCGTACACAACGCACATTCTTAAGAGGAACTTTAGGGGGAGATTTTTCCTCCTCTTGACGTAGGGGAGACACAGGGACGTGTTTAGTACCAACATGTTCAAGAATATTCTGTATATTGAGAAGATCACTATCGTTATTATTGTGAGGTCCAGAATTATCCTCATCTTCATCGTCACTACTTAAACTCCCAATTATACTCAGTTCAGAGACTTGTCTTTTAGGTGATGGCCCTTTTTTAGAATCTGGAAAATTCAAGCACTTTGCAACATTTTGGTCTTTTTGTGAGGAAGATATAGACACTTTTTTCTGTGGAGTATTAACGACATCAATTTCACTATCGCTGTCACTATGTAAACTCCTTTTACTTGGAGTTATACCATTGACCAGAGATTTAGATGGCATGGAACGAGGACTTCGTTTTCGGAACTCACCATTATTGGAAGGCGATTGTAACGGCTGATATGGAGATTTGATAGGACTCTTACTCTTGCAGAGTTTGTCCACCAGTGAGTTCATTAAATCATTATTATCAGTATTGTCTGATCCAGTGGATGACGTTGATTTATTGCCTTTGTCTCCAGGTATAAAGTTATCAAGCCTCCAAGACACTGAACCAGAACTCTGAAAATATAGACATAAGACATGGTCAATGTAATAGACAACATTACATACAAAAAATCTGTCCGACAAAAAAGGATGGTTTTTGTTTATAAATAATTAGGTGAGCGGATGAACTGAGATCAAATATAAAGATATGAAATTCATGCTAAGAGACTATGATAAGTAGTTGCTGAGAGAAAAAAATATATGATGACATGCCTATCACTAATTAATCACCCAGATTTCAACTTTCATAGTTTGCATGGTGTGTCACATGAGGCTTTGTATGAAATGTGTTTAATAAGTTAACAAGAATATGTCCAAAAGAAATAATGCCCCCATCTCGCAACATTTCGGACAAACAGACAGACGAACAGATCCAAACACTATAGGCCCCCATACTTTTGTAAAAAGGGCATAAAAAGGTTTAAATATCTCAAATAAGTTGTAATATCTCATATAAGTCTGATATTTCAAATTAA
The DNA here is from genome assembly GCA_963971305.1 of Arcuatula senhousia. Lineage (NCBI taxonomy): Eukaryota > Metazoa > Mollusca > Bivalvia > Mytilida > Mytilidae > Arcuatula > Arcuatula senhousia. The sequence goes on along the minus strand of OZ020312.1, from coordinate 48,321,120 downwards.
TTAAATGACGAAATCCTCACTCTAGTTACTTTGTTTTAGTTCATGATTTTGCAATTTTGTTGGGTTTTGTATTTTCTGGGGTAGTTATTGTTTTCAGTATGTTATGGTTTTGCTTTCCTCTAATGGACTTTCAAATAATTGCCTTATTTTATCTATTAATAGCTGTACCTTATCATGTTCTGGGGATTTCTCTACTTTCACTTTACAACTTTCTTCCTCGTCATCGTCTGATGAAGAGTTACTCTCGTCTGAGCTACTATCTGACTCATTCTGTGATTCACTGTCAGAACTGTCATCTGAGGACATCGATGTTCTAATAATAGAAATAAAAACTTATATTTAGAATGTTTGAGGATTTGTTTGAAGAATTGAAACTATGCATGTAAACCTATAAAATCAAACTTATAATTTGCTTGTTTGGAATTGTATAAAAATAAATATCAACATATTTTGAAGAATATGGACCTTAAAACACACAGATCAGACAGACAGACAGTCAGACAGACAAATGAGTCAACTGTGATCCTAGAAAAAAACTGTTAAATTATTTGTACTAGTACAAAACCAATGTCGGCTATTTTGTTTGATAAAAATACTCATTTGAATAAACACAGCTTTTGTTTGATTAACCAACCTATTAATACATAGCATGTCACTGAATACAAATTGACAGATGTACTTAATGAGCATGTAAATGTACATATGTTAATACAAAATGGTAACATATTTTCATTTTGTTTCCTTCATTATTTTATGAACATTAAATGTCAATATTATACATGTATTACTGTGAACTTCTTTGCTATGCGTTAAAATTGTTTCACAATGTACTTATAAAATGGCCATGTAAGCCTTTGGAATGTCAGTCAAAATTCATCTCATAAAAATATATTTTTACTTAACTTAAGGATTTAACTTACAGAAATTTTGTTGGTGTTATTAACCATGAGCAAGAAAATAATTTGACTAAATCCAAAGGTTATCAACTTCTATAAAGATCACCATTAATCAAGCCATTCCCCAATATTAATGCTGTATTTTATAGGACTTACCATATGTTACCCAAAAGATACATATGTAAATAAACATTTTTTCCTATTTTTCTTTTCTTTAGGTATATAAAATGTCATATGGTCTAGAGTTTGAAACCAAGTCCTTTTTTTTTTTATTTTGTTGTCAATGGTGGCTACAAGTTTTGTCTACATGTATGAAATGGAAGAAGATAAATCTATTGACTGAGAACTAAGCTAGACTATTACCAATCCGTCAAACACATCAAAATAGTTATGTAAAGGACTATGTTCACAAAGGTCTATAATTGGCCCTGTAATTGGGCTGATTTTTTATTTTCAAGAAATTTAAATGAATGCATTGGAAATAATTCACAGAATACCTATATTTAACAAATATAATAGTTTTCTAGTGATAAAATTGTGCTGTTTCCTTCGATGACACCCTAAATATGAGAAATAATAGGAAAATCATCTTTTTTGTCCATTTTTTACCGCTTTTCACAACTGTTGTGTCAAAATCAAAAGTGGCCGCATGCTCTGACCAACATAGATTTTTGTTTATCAATTTATTACTTAAAAGTGAATATTTAACCAAAAAATAATTTTGGCTAACATTATATTCATCATTTTTTACAGAAAAAGAGGCTAAATATGTCAAAAATAACGAGATTTAAAGAATTTCACTAACTTTAAAGGTCTCTGTTGTACACAAAAGTAATTAATTCATGCATAATTTATGTCATTTAATAAAGTATAGAGTCTAATGACCGTTCTAGCAGAATTATTTTGTAGCTGTCTCGAATTTGAAATTTAGGGCCGTTTTTGTCCCTTTCGGAACATACTCCTTTACAACAAGTTGCATATTACAAGACTTAAGCACTATATAAGTAATAATAGTTTGGATTCTCTGTAATATTACAGCATGTTATTAATTATAATAGGACAGTTGAAATATAAGAATACTACAACAACAAAATCAATCCCTTTCAGCTTTGTTTTCACTGAGAACAGATGTTTTACCAACTCTCAAATCAATATACTCTATTAAAACTCTTTTTTAAATTCCAGGTAGATTTAACAATTTTTCATTTTTTAAAGATCCAGACTTCTTTCTGGCACATATTCCATATTCTTTAATATTCTATGTAAGGGTCAACCTAGTAAAACTCAAAAGATCCTTTTGAAAAGAGCAGGTTTTTTTTAATGCCTGCTGCAAATACATTTTTAATAAGAATTCATAGCATCGAACCTTATATTTTTTTTCTTCTTCTTAGCTTTAAAAGATTTTTATTTAAATTCCAATTTTTAGATTTACAATGTATAACGCCCCTTAAAGCAGTAGGTACATAGAGTTCATGTAGATCATAAATTTGTTTGCAATCTCATATTTAGGGTTACCATTTATGTTTATTAAAACTAAATTATAAATTTTTCCTGTTCCTTACATTTTGTACCTGGAATCCACTTTTAAATTACACCATGTGGAATTATATCACCACAGAACTTTGTTTACATCTTGTTTATCTCCATGTTTCTTTTCAATCACTCAGTAAATAATCTACCACACACATAGCCAACCATGCAGTGATCATCATTCAATATGTACTTTACTTTTCTCCATTTTCTACTTTAAATTTCTTAAAAACCATAGAGCTCATGTAAATTAAATGGCCAAATGGTTTCAATCTTTCTCTTCCTAATAGAAATTTTGATTAAAAAGTGAAATTATTGCTTATACCGTAAGGTAACAATTTTGATAAATGTTTTATTTGAAGCTTATCTAACTAATGCATATTTCACATAAAATTTGTAAAAATGAAAATGCCATTGAATTTGTCAACTGAGGACAAAATTTTGTTATGTAAGCAGGACAAATTTTTAAGATTCAATATGACCTGAGCTTCACACTATCAGTATTTCCAAAAGCACTAGACAAAGAACCCATCAATAACCTGGAATCTGAAGACTAGAAAAACAATATAAGAGATCAATTTTCTGCTGGGTCGATATTACATGACAATAAAATACTACTTCTTTCTCTGTGCTGTATAACATAACATTTTAATAGAGTTCAACATGCACGGCATCTTCCAAAATGATCAATCAAATTTTCTTTCTCTAATCATATCATTTTAGATTCTAAAAGGACTGGCTTGCATTGGTGTTTCAAACTTAAATATACAATGTTAATCAAACTTTGACCAGTAGGTACTATCCTTTTTTTTTTCAGAAATACACCTGCAATCATCATTTAAATTTCACTTCTTATTACAGACATTACTCAAGCTTAATTAAAGAACCATATATATTTTATCACAGACTTAGTTTGTAATTGTCTGACATGGACCTGACAGACATTGTAATTACATGTTACAGTGCATGCGTACTTCTCCTAATCAATTAACTTGTGATTAAACAACAAAAATGTAAAAGCACTCTTTATAAAAAGTCTTTAACCTTATGATAATCAGCATATTATGTAATATTTTCACTTTGTATGAAGCATATTTAAGGCACCAACATTTAACAAAACTCTTATTTAACTTGTTTTCATTGAGCTGAGCATTGGGTTATTCTTCTTCAAAGGAAAATTTAATGAGTCTGATCTTTTTAATTGGCATTTATTTAATTTCTTGGAAATTAATCTTGTAAAAATACTGGATTCTTTTACAAATGCAACATTGGCAATAATAACTTCAAAATAATTTTCCCATTAACAGAAAAATATCCATCTAAGTTTCCAGTTATATGGTTCATCTGGTAGGAGATGAGTACATTCGAACCTAACTGATGTTTTGTTTTGTATCTGTTTACAGAAGCTGTGTTGACTTCCTGGTGCAGGGAAACCTCTGACAGAGAGGAAGATTGACCAATATAACCAATACATTACTGAACGTCAGACCTGGATGGCTTACTGTTACACCATTAAATGATTCAAAAGAAACCCTCCAATGTGACAAAATACTATCAGCCACAACATAATGATTAATTCTACAAGCAATGCCAGACTAATGTAGGAAAAAAAGAGATTTTATGTTAAATGGTTACACCTTATTTTAGCGTTTGTCTGAGATACGGATTATGATGTTAAATAAAATATTGTTTTCTTGGAGTGAGTCAGTGACTTTGGTTTTTTATGACTTCCATGTAAAATGATACACAGTCCACAAATTTAAGAACTTTTGCAGTACTGTATGCTAGAGGCTTGTGATATCTTATGCCAGCTTATGAAAAGCTTAATACTGTACTTAACTGTGTATCCTAAAGAAATAAAAGAATAGCTTGAAGCATCACAGATGTAGATACACAACATGCCTTCAATGGATGAAGTGGAAAATGCTTTATAAATTTAACATCACATTTTGCTTGAGAAAAGGGTGCAGTTTAAATCAAGAATCTTAATGATTGTCACATATTTATACAGATAAATCCTCATAAAGAATTAATCAAGGTTAACGATACATCTTTGTCTTCTGACACCAAATCTATCTTATTTCCTTATGAGGTGCTCAGTCTTGAGCTAGTTTATACATTAACCCATAAATATTTATAGAATGATAAATTGCATTGTCTTTATAACAAAACTTTTTTTAAAAGATTGTTGTTTTACTATAGATATATATTTTCCTTCTTCTATAGCTAATGTTGGCAAAAATTAACTTAATATTGTCATTATAGAAATTAAGTGTGACATACATGTATGCATGAAGTCACAAGTGGCAAATGGTTAATCCCTTATTTATAAAAATCTTTAATGCCTTTCATCACCCTCCCAAAATACATGCATGTTTATTCTAATTTTTCCACAACAATTCAAAATTCCTGATATAATTGAACCACTAATTGATACTGAGAGATAGAATGACTTGTCAGCATACATCACACAGCAGCATGTCAATGCCTGGCGCAGTGATTACATAATTAGTCAGGAGTCAGTCTGTCCAACAACTCAAGTCGGAAACTCAAACTGACAGTCAGCCATAAATAATACACTGATGATAAATATAGATGGTGCTCTCCAAATGTCATTTCTCATGTGTCCAACAAATCCTAAAACTAGACCAGTAAATATTTCATAAATTGTACATGCTACTAATATTTCCAAAACATCACCAGTTTGTTTGAATTAGGTGATAATTTGACCTAAATACCATGTATATTTATAAAAAAAGCTTCTCAATAATGGCATCAAATATTTTTGTTTCACCTAAGGCATAACAACGAAGTCGAAAATATAGGCCACCAATTTGTGAAGGCACAAAATTTCATTGTGCAATATTGCAAGTTACATGTATTACAGTAATCAAGATACAAATACCGACTCATTGAAAAGGAATCCCCCTAAATCATATTAGCAATGTTACTTTTACTCCTACATTAAAGAAATTCTGACAGTTTTACATTTCCTTGGAAAAAGCAGGCATTCCATAAACATACTAAATTCTTCTCTTAACTTGAGATGTTAAAAACATATTTTGGCAGAGTTAAAACCTGTCTTAAACATGCAGTAATGTTTTATTAATGAGGTTCTAGAATGAATTGCACATTAACTTTGATGTCAGTATAAAACATGATAGATAGGTGCAAATATTGTACCAAGATCTCAAAGGGTTTCAAGTACTTATGATTCCAGGTAGAAATACATAACATGTAGATCTCAGTGTGTATTGAGATAGATATCACTTGGTACAACTGTTTGTACTAACATCTAATCAATACTATTGTACTGATGTGTCAGATCACAGTATATCTTGTAGTACATTAATTCATGTGAAAAAAAAACATTATTTCCTTTTAACCTTTTTTAAATAATATAACAGCTTTCAAAACACACACTCTAAGGCTTTGGTCTACATGAGATTGATTTTAATTTAATTTTTTACAATCTTTAAACACAAATAACAATTGGTAAAGCAAACACTATTCCAATTTCAAACATGATTTTAAGTTCATTTTTCTCAATCTTGACACTTTGTAATTTAATGCCATTCATCATTTTCCTGTCATTATAATGCAGCAAAAAATGAAATTACCTTAAAATCACTTATAAAACAGTACAAAGGATCGTTGATATGCTTTGATAAAACCAAGGCCAAACCTTTTATAAAGCTACTAAATCAATATCATGCTATAAACAAAGACTTAATGCACCTTATAATTTAAAATGACTGATCAAAATAAACCAGGTTTTTACCTTAGATTACAGGTAAAATTAATGAAATAAATTTCAAATTCAAACAGAATTCTACAAATATATCTTAAAGGAATTACTTTGCTTCAATCTTAAAAAACTACCGAAAGTTTAAACATGCAGAACATACATTTTACAATAGGACACTGTGAAATTTTAAATTTCATAGTTCAGTGATAAAATTGGGCCTAAAATAGTTGTTCTCAAAACATTTAATATGATAGATCTTTATCACCCAACTGTCAAGATTAAAGAAAAACATTAAGTTTTCAGGTTCATTCATTTAAACTGGCCCTATATCATAGACAATATCCACCTTTTGTTTTGATGAACTTTAACCCTAAATAACAAAGGTACATTTAGTAGACTATTAGGAACCATACCAGTCATTTTTGTATGAGAATTGGTACTATGACCTTTAAATTGATGTATTTTTTGTTCCAAGGAATTTTTCATTTTGTATCATGAATTTGTGTAGCTGTTCATTCCATAGAAGAATTACTTTATGATATATGTGATGACATATTTCTTTCTTGTTTCTGCCTGCTTACATGTTAATGGTTAATTTCTCATTAATATACATCATGGATTAAAGAAACTACAATTTTTTTAGGCCCCATCTACGAAAGAAAGGGCGCCTCATAGTGTTCAGGTCTGTACACCCGTCCATCCCAAATGTTGTGAGATGGGGCATTATGTCTTCTGGACATATTTTTGGCAAGCTGTGTTTTAACACAAAAGTTGCATAGTCATGTTTATTTGTTGCTCATGGCTTACCTTTCTGAGACATTTAACACATGCAATGAGTACATTTAGTGCACATCACAGTTTAAGGCCCTTAATAAGACTGACCATCAAGTCTTCTGAGAACAACTCTGCTGCTAATTTTAATTTCTTGATGTAATTGTATTTTTGTATGACATGTCCTGTTTTTTTTTTTGGACATGACAATTCCATTCATATTTTGGGTTATCTTTGGTTTCTAAGCTTCCGTATTGGCTTTTATTTGGAAAATGATTGAGACTTGGCTACAGAACTTGTAATAAACATCAAATAGCTTGAATATTGAACATTCTTGAAGCATATATTTTTTTCACAGTCCTTTAACTTTTATTCTACAACATTTCCTTTTAGAAAGCCATAAAAGGAATGATACAGATTTTTTAGAATTTCATTTACGTCCTTAAGTTTACGTCAATGACACACACGTAGGCTTCTAATAGTTAATAATCGTAAAAAGTTATTATTAGCAAGATCAATTAATCTCCTATGAAACACTACAACTGATTTCTGCAGAAAAAATGTCAATCTTTTAAATAAACAACTTCAATTGAGTTGTGAAATTTTCAATAGATCCCAGGGGATTTAATATCTTATTATGGGTCTGTTTTCTGTTTAAACTTGACTGATCTACATTAAATAGATCTTGAGACTACAAATAAACTTACTTTAAATAGACTAAGTTATGTTTTCTCTTTGATTACGATAATGGTTTTCACAAGAAAGAAGGATTTGGTATAAACACTATGAAATCAATGTTTTTTTATGAAGTGCAGATTATTTTTCTTACGTCAGATAATCAAAAAGCTGTATGCTCTCTGACCTTAAAGGAACTTATCTGTCAGTAGCTTAAATGACAATGCATAATGTATCCACTTAAAGTATTTCATTTTGTAAATGTTACTGCACACGCAGCAATTTGTGGTGAAAAACAAAATAAATTTGAATTCAATCTTGACAATTTAGCTGTTCAATACACCATTTTTTATTTGTAGACATTTTGAACTATGGCAGACCTGCCTTTTTGTCCAGCAGAATTTGCTGAGGTCTAGCAAAATTCTTATAAATAACACTAAAATTAAGAGGCAAAAAAAAATCTAGCTTGATGTCTGACCAAACCAAAACATATTTCAAAAACTCAATACAGATTATAAAAAAGTGCACTGGATATGATGGATGAAAAACAAGAATATTTCCATCAGCCATGATACCCCAAATCAATACATTTCAAGTTACTGCATTTGAAAGTACATCTGATTTTAGACAGATGGGCAGACAGACAAACACAACCAAACAGTTATGCCCCTCTCCTTCTGTAGGTTGGGTATAAAAATTGAGTTTGCAGTAAACAATTGGCTAGCAGATAAGTGACATACCAAATATCACAGTCAAGTGTAAAGTCACTCCTATGTGTACCTTTGCAACACATCATCTGGCCCAGGTGTGTCGATAAAGGGTGTTAAACACCAACACACACACACATACACACGCAACACCTCAATTAAAGCAGAGACTTTTTAAGATGCTAATGGACCAATGACATCATAGCCTTGCTTTGCTGGTCCTAGGTCCAGTATCTGTAATCCAGTCTCTCCATTTTATTTTCATAAAAAGAAAACCTCAGCATTTTCCAAAGAGTTCAACAGATTACTATGCCATAAAGTTTGATTTCCAAAAAAATTAAAATACCTTTACTTTTTAATTATCTTATTTTATTACCGTCAATAAGAAAACAACCCTCTTAATTATAATGTTTTAACTTTGAGAATGGATTCTTGAAGACATTTCTTTGGATAAATATATTTAATTAGAACTTTTAGAGTAAAACATCTCCTTGATCAAGTCAATCATTTTTACATGATCTAAAATTACTTAAAAAATGAAATGTAGAGGTATGACCTGCGTTCATCTATAGTCTCCAATTAAACTGATTATAGAAGAGTGCTCAACTTGGTTTATCCATAAAAGTTTTCTCATTAGAAGAAGGCACTCAAGGACAAAACATTTTGTGGAACATTTTTTTGGTGCTTATTTATACTCTTCCATTTATATTTAACTGGCCAGATAATAATAATAGAAGAAAATGAGATGTGGAATAAGTGTACGCGACACAACCTACATTATAAACGTATATTTTAAATATCCACAATGGAAAACAGCCAGCAGCCTTCAATGTGACCAGCGGTCGCTGCTCGCTGTTTTTCAATTGGCCCCTGGATTGAAAATAAAATACATATGATTCAAGCCCAATCCCAAAGTGCATTGAAAGACCCTCTTCTTGACAAAAAACAATTAACAAAAATTCGACTAAATACAAACATAAGCTTTGATAAAGATTCCTGGCTTAGGACAGGCACATTAAAATGTGGCGGGGTTAAACTAGTTTTTTGGCGCCAACCTTCCCCCTAATGATAATCAATAACAAATATACATGAAACATTTATTCACAAGGCAAAAAAAAAAGTAGGTGTGTTTACTGTCACCCGACCCTACCTAATTTTTTAACCCTACCCTAAAGTTTTTTTGAGCATTTTCCATCAAGCACTGTTAAAGTCACAAAGCTGCCCCCATAGACTCAAGGTAAAAAAAAAATTTTTTTTAAATTATTTCCTACCTACCGACCCTAATTTTTTTCAGCATGTGACAGTAAACACACATACTTTTTTGTTTGGCCCAAATAAATTTAAAGTAAAGAGAATACTGTATGCAAGCTCACAAAAGAATACTCCCAAATTCAATTCCAAGACAGAAAAAAACATCTCAAATATAAAATGACATCCTAAATGATTTTTTTTGGGGGGAGGGGGGAATCTCCATATTATTTACATCAATTTAGTAAAGTTTCATCAAAATCTGTAAAGTTGTTAAGGAAATGCGATTATCAGATATGTGGAAAACACAGTGATTCCTATATATCCCTCTCTACATCTCTGTTTGCATGGGTATTATAAATGAACATTTGAACACAAATGTGTGGCTATTCCTTGTGTTTAGTACTGATCATGATTCCAGCATTTGCTGTGAATACAGCATCATAATGACACTATAACAAATCAGACAAAAACTAAATAATTTTTTCATTCTAGTCATCGGAGAATAATCCTTTAACCCCCACTTAAGCTTATAGAAGTATGATTGACTTAAGCCTAAGAAGTTCATTGTCAGACCAAACCAATTTCACGGAGACAAATATTGCTATCATGTCCACTCCCTGTCACTTAATGCTCATTTATTTGTAAATTAATTGACAATATTCAATTAGCTACTAAAATCCTTTGGTAATTCAACCCAGCGTCTTCAGGTTGTTCTCCTGAATTGACCCTAGCATCATGGTCAACTCATTAGTAAACACTTAACAACAGTGTGGAAGCACTGAAGAGAGGTTCATGTTTCTTTATTTAATGAAGATGCTCTATTTATAATGTCATTATATATATCTCTTTTGAAGTTGCATGTTATTGTTAAAAATTTTCCAAAATTTCAACAATATCAAAAATCATAATACCGTAATTGTAATGAAAGAGTTGCAAATACATGTATCATGAAAATAAATATAATTTAAAGCTTTTTACTAGCGAAATGAAATACCCTGTATATACATCAGTCATCATTCTTGCACCTTGTTCATGTGTTGCCTTAGTATAAGCATGACAAGGGGAGGTTTAACCTATGCTTCTTAAAACCGAGAATAAGAATTACTAAGCAATATCTTTTAAGATTTCAATGTCAAGTTAGATAACATTAACCTTAAAGTTTTCTCCCACAGCGTTTCTACAAAACTTCATCTCTATCAGGTAACAAAGTATGTCATATCTCTACAAATCCAGGTGCAAACTATTTAAGGCTTTCGTACTAAAGCCATTTAATTCGATAGTTCACATCAAAAGAATTATTGGGTAAGCAATTATCGCTTTGATTCATAAATATTTCAAAATCGCTTTATGGGAACATAACTGAATTTATAGGTAATTTATAAGTAGTGATACAATTCTTTTGAATTTCTAATAGATTTCAGAAAAGGACCCTTCACATGACATTTTAAATGTGGGAATTAGACTTAAGTGTATCCTTGAAGCTGAAACATTTGCACATGCAGAAAATGCATCCATGAACTTTGGTGCCCTCAATTTCCTATGAGAAGTAAAAAAAACATGGAATTTGATAAAAAAAAATATTATATATATTACATGTATTGGCATGACAAAATATACGAGGTTTGCAATTTTTCAGACTTTGCTGCAAAAGACAAATTTGTATTTACACAATAAACCTATGGTAACCATTTATTTAATATATCAAGTTTATTACTCAATTAACATGTGTGACACAAACCATACATTAAAGTACACTTACCTTGGTTCTTTTACTGGGGCTCTTTTACCCTTCTGTTGGTCCTTTCTGGGGGGACCCTCAGGAATCTGAAATAGGGGGTGAAAATAAAGGTCATTGCACTTATTATTGGAATTATCCGATAGCCATAACATCTTACTGTCTCCTGTAATAGACTGCAGAAATAGAATAGTCCATTGTTAATCCACAGGGGAGAACAGGTTACAACATGCAACTAGTTCATCACCTAATGCACATCAGTTTTCATTCCATTATAACTAACAAACATGTAATCAAAGTATGTCAGGAAAACCTCCATACCACTAGTTACTTGATAGGTTGGGAGATTTAAACTGTCAAAGCTGATCAATATCAACAAAACTGCAAGATTTATTTCCCCTTAAACAATAACTCGGAATCAATAGTGAATTTCATCTTGAATGCTAATTAAAGACTTTTTTGTTGTATATTATATGACGGTGACCTAATCTCATTTGAAGAGAGACTTTTGCTAGAGGCACTTTGTAATTTCTGGATCACTGACTTGAATCGTCCCATAGTAATTAATCAATGTTGTTATCCCTTATGACATGTGGAGTTTATGTTCTTATACAACCATCAAAACCATTTAACTAAAGAATATGTTGTTACTACTTTTATGATGTTGCCCTAATTTCTAGAAAATACAGAAATTTTACAAGTATATTTTGTCAGACATTAGTAAACAGTCTTAATATAAGGGATCTATGAAATTGTGCATATATAGAATTTGTATAGATCACTCCTACATGCAAATCTACAAATTAAAAGGACAGAGATTTTTAGGTGTCTGTCGTGGGATGTTAGATTTATGGAATTTTGATAGTAGAATTAGGTGGTAATCAATACATAGTATAAAAGCCAAAACATTACTCTAACAAACACACAGAATATGGAAATGAAAATAACTTTCAATGAACAAATACTAAATGTCGAGTGGGTGGGAACATTTAATCTACTTCTAAATCTGAACTTGTTTAAATGTTTTGACAAATAAATTTATAGCAAGTACTGGTTAAATGTTTACAGTATTTTAAAGTTGTAGGTTTAATACTTTATTTTTATCATTACAGGAATTCATCACATCATTTTTGTTTTACAGACCCTATCTAATATTAGCAGTACACACTATATTTCAGGCAGAATAAAGTGTAGGAACAATTAGAATTATGAAGACATATTAGGGACCAAAGTCTATGGTGCCACAGTTAAGGACACATTCAATTGTCTCAAAACTAACAATAGTAGCGAAATAGAACTGATGGTTGAAAGGCAATACTGTGGATTCATTTATTTTCATGGGTGCCAATTTTCGTGGTTTGATGAAATAGAACCATTTGGTTCTGAAGTCTGCAACATACAAATCAATGTTAGATTTTCTTGTCATGGGGTATCAAATTTCATGGTGAAGACCACCCAGGAAAATTGATGATGAAACCACAGTAGATATTGAATACAGTGAAAATTTTTTCAGGGTTGAGTCTACAAGATAGTCTTACAGACAGAAAGACATATACACAGATGGCCTCTTGTCAAAGAGAAAATAATACTACCTCCCTTTACAATTAGGCCATATTTTTGAGTTTTCAAAACTTTCCTCATTTTGTAACCCTATTCTGCTGACACAAAACAAAATGTTACCAAGTCAGCCTTTTGCTAACTCCAGGTTCTATTAATAAGACAGCTATTAACACTACTATTGACACATTACCTTCTTAACTTAATTAATATATTGAGAGAAAAATGTGGAAGCAGATTTAACATGGAGATTGATTTCATTGTGATTTCCTAATTAAATACGTCATTTACCTGTTTACTTGATACCAAAATAGATATGTTTTATTTCACCTTAGAATGTTCTTTTAAAAGCTTAATATAAATACATAAGACATATTTTATTTCCAATACATGTGGACATGGTTATTTCCAGATTATTAATGTTTTTTGTGAGCAAAGAAATAACCCTTTTGTTTTAAATGAGCCTTAACAAGAAGTACAGAAAACTTTTTAATCAACAAGAGGCTCCCAGGAGCCTGAATCGCTCACCTGGTCTTGATGTTGACCCTATACTTTTGTAGAGCTAAATGAGCTGAACATTTAAGCAAGCAACAGCTAATCTCTATCTGCAATAGTTTTCATTCTGTAGGCCAAAAACATGAAAAATGGCTATTTTTCAGGGGCCGTAACCCCTATAAGGGGTCATCTGACAACTTCGACCCTATGAAGAATTTTGTAGAGCTAAATGGGCTGAACATTTAAGCAAGCAACAGCTAATCTCTATCTGCAATAGTTTTCATTCTGTAGGCCAAAAACATGAAAAATCACTTTTTTCAGGGGCCGTAACCCCTATAAGGGGTCATCTGACAACTTCGACCCTGTGGAGAATTTTGTAGAGCTAAATGGGCTGAACATTTAAGCAAGCAACAGCTAATCTCTATCTGCAATAGTTTTCATTCTGTAGGCCAAAAACATGAAAAATGGCTATTTTTCAGGGGCCGTAACCCCTATAAGGGGTCATCTGACAACTTCGACCCTATGAAGAATTTTGTAGAGCTAAATGGGCTGAACATTTTTAGCAAGCAACAGCTAATCTCTATCTGCAATAGTTTTCATTCTGTAGGACAAAAACATGAAAAATCGCTATTTTTCAGAGGCCGTAACCCCTATAAGGGGTCATCTGACAACTTCGACCCTATGGAGAATTTTGTACAGCTAAATGAGCTGAACATTTAAGCAAGCAACAACTTATCTCTATCTGCAATAGTTTTCATTCTGTAGGCCAAAAACATGAAAAATCGCTATTTTTCAGGGGTCGTAACCCCTATAAAGAGTCATCTGACAACTTCGACCCTATGGAGAATTTCGTAGAGCTAAATGAGCTGAACATTTAAGCAAGCAACAGCTAATCTCTATCTGCAATAGTTTTCATTCTGTAGGCCAAAAACATGAAAAATGGCTATTTTTCACCTTTAAGGGGCCGTAACCCCTATAAGGGGTCATCTGACAACTTCGACCCTATGGAGACTTTTGTAGAGTTAAATGAGCTGAACATTTAAGCAAGCAACAGCTAATCTCTATCTGCAATAGTTTTCATTCTGTAGGCCAAAAACATGAAAAAATGCTATTTTTCACCTTTAAAGGGCCGTAACCCCTATAAGGGGTCATCTGACAACTTTGACCAAATGGAGACTTTTGTAGAGCTTTTGATGCTGAATCAGTAGCGTGGCCTCAGATTTCCTTTATCTCTTATACTTTTTGATTTATAAGCCAAAAACAGTAGTCTGACCCCCCTAGTCTATTTTTAGTAACGGCGGCCATGTTTTTTATCGGATCAAAAATCAAAACTTAAGTTTGGTGCAGGACACCCTAAGGATCATTCATACCAAGTTTCATTAAATTCTGTTTGGTAGTTTCAGAGGAGAAGATTTTTGAAAAATTGTTAACAGACGACGACGACAGACGACGACGACGACAGACGACGACGACGGACGCCAAGTGATGGTAATAGCTCACATGGACCTTCGGTCCAGGTGAGCTAATAAACAATATCTTCTAACAAGGATTTCCTTAATATCCCTTATTGTGTGTCATTCTATGTTTAGAACTGCTAGCCCTTGCATAATTTTTACATTAATCAACGACAAAAAGCATTTTCAGCTTAAAATCCTTTTAAATGTAAACAAAATTATTTTAAAATCATTTTCAAATAGTCTCTCACAAAAGGACTGATTACTTTACTAAAGACATAAATGGAGGGTTTCATATCAAGCGATAACCAGTCCCCTTGTGTATATTTACAGCAGTTTTTCAATTTGGCATTTTTTCTCCATCAAGGGTATATTTGTACTGTTAAAACAAAACTTCAAATCATGCTATTGGCACAATATTAATGAATCAAAGAATCTCCATTTGTCTTCAAGATATCCTTATATAGAATAATTTTCATCTGTTCTTAAAATAAAAGCTTAATTATAACGCCTCATTAAAATCTATATATAGCATCTCCATTCGCACTTGTACTTATTTTAATACTTATTGATAAAATTGTTTTACATATGTTCTCTGCTTAAACAAGTTGTATTTTTCCTAACACCCTAGGGAGAACATATCATCACACTATTTTGACAGTTTATAAATAGGTAAACACTATAAATTACTATCAGTAGTAGATGATTTAAGAGGACAAATTTAGAAGGTATCACTGATAACATTTCTACTTTGGGATGGCTGCTTGTAAATAAGACAATGACCCTACTCATATCCTGACAAAACCTACTGACACAAAAAATTAAGACAGTACATAAATGCTTTTAGCTGTTGTTATCTTCTACAGCAAATTTTCCAATAAGCAATGGATAAAGAATGATTTTCCATTCCAAATAAACATATGACTGAAAATGCAAATATGCATAACAAAAATCCATGTTACCAGTTTGTCGGCCAAATGCATACATGTTACCCAGCAAAACTGTAAAACTTGTAATCCAGGACAATCAAAATTGTTGCATGATGGCCCAAGCTCAAGATGAACCTTCAAGCATCTTAATCTTATTATAAAATATGATCTGGTTAACATGTTTGATGGTTTAATGGGAAGTCTGCTTTTGGTTAAGGTCAGTCCAGAGTGCCTGACCATGAACACATACTCTGATACCTGAGTGCCTGATGGGCAGCCTGTATCTTAAGAAGCTGATGCATAATTTACCTTATTGGTTTCCTCATCTTCTTCACTCTCGCTGTAATTCAGATCTTCGCTTACATCATCTGATCTGTTAAACAAAGAAAATAATGTTAGTTGCATGTCATGGAAAAAATGTCTGACTGAACAGTTTGGCAAACAAATCTTAACATGGTCAACTTCGGAAATTGCAAAAATCGTACATGTATACAAAGAGTGAAAGTTAATGCTAAAAGATTTCTGTATTTGAAAAGTCTGAAGTCCTTTTTGTCTAAATTTACACCAGTGGAGGATATTAACCTTGGCCATGGGGACAATTTAGATACATGTTTGATAAGCCAATTTTTTTGTAGATTACAAAGTGAGACTCTTGTTTTCTACCTATTGACTTAAGAACCGTTAATCAATAGTGTGGTATTTAAACCAGCAACTTAGACACAAGCTTTCTTTTATAAAGCAAATGCTGCATTACATGGACATGTACCTGAAATGATATTGTAGTGAAAATTACAGTAATTTAACTGCATACTGTTTTTGCAAATTGACAAAACAATATTTTATCTTCTTGAACCTGTACATTCTATACCAAGAGAAATGAATTACCTTGAGGTGCTAAAGTGCAAGAAACTCTGATAAACAGGTTTGCATGCTCATTTAGGTACCAGAGAGGGTTTTTAAACCAAAAAGTCAAACTGTACTTTCAAAGTTGTGGATATTTGCTCTAAAAAGGGGTATAAATGACAGGGAATGATAAATTTTGT
This sequence comes from Arcuatula senhousia, assembly GCA_963971305.1. Classification (NCBI taxonomy): domain Eukaryota; kingdom Metazoa; phylum Mollusca; class Bivalvia; order Mytilida; family Mytilidae; genus Arcuatula; species Arcuatula senhousia. The sequence continues at coordinate 48,304,329 of OZ020312.1, read as the reverse complement.
ACCCACCAATTTTAAAATAATGTCAGGTTTGTGAAATTTCATTAAAACAGGCAAATAAAATAATATTGTTTTTAACATTTAATGTCTTCTAAAATAACATGTCAACAATAAGTAATCAAATGAGATATCAAATGACCTATTACCGATTTCCTCAATTTGTAAAATAGTATCAAGTGAAATAAACTGAGCGTTACACAAACAACATAACTTCTGGTACACTGAGCAAGCCATTGTATACAATCACATTTTAAACACTGAATTTCCTGATGGAAAGTATTTCAAACTGTTGCATATATTGATATTCCCATTAAGGACATCTTACCCTAGGCATTCGATTTACATGTCATACAAATCTAGATTTTTAAAAAATACTCTATCATAATTAAAATCTAATCCATTTTACTGGCTTTAGGGAATTATAACTTTTTACGAATGAAATTGATAGGATGAATATCAAATTGAAATGTCAGGAAACTATAAGACAAAATATATTCAGTTTTATGGTTTTAATTCAGGTTTTTATACATATGATCCATGTATTAAAAGACTTTTTCTTTAATGATTATTCATTATAATTTTTATCTTGGGCCAATTTTAAGACGACGAGCAGTGGCAAAAAGAGTAGGTTGAAGGATGCCAGCTGTATTGCAAGTTCTGCCTTTGTTTAATAGATGTTGTGTCATAAGAACTTATTCAACATCTGCTGTCCTGAACAAATTATTTTTGTATTTATTTTTCTTTCTAAATTTGTATATGTTTCTATTAACCTGAAACTTATGGAAACAAAAAGACTGAGCTATGTCAAAAGACAGCATTGAGAACTTTGATCCGACTTAAAAGGTGATAACCAGAAATAATTTGTAGCACCAGGACTTTTGTGTTAGGTTCTTAATAGGAGGCCAAATTAAAAGATAATTATTTCAAATCATTTTCATAACATGCAAATAATAATCTTTTAGTCGGTTAATATAAATGAAGTTGAATCCATTTAGATTTGCTTGAAAGCTTATAAATTCAAATTAATGTCTCTAATGGAATTGCCTTCAAGGTTTTCTTAAGAGAGCATTTCAATTTGTTAAGAGTTTAGAAAAGAACTTCCTGGTTGCCAAACAGATGAATCAAGAAGCAGTTGTGCTAGACATCAAGATCTCAACTGGATTTATTTTTGTAATTTTGAAACTCCAGAACATAATCGATTTCCTCAATGTAGTATTTGTATTGATGTATCCTAAATCAGTGTGAACATTAATTAGAAAGCAAAAAGGAAAGTTCATTATAAAACACAAAGAACAAGAGTGGCTTCCTTATTCTAACATAATACTACAGAGATTATACAAACTGAAAAATACATTTTTAAGAACAGATAAAGTAGAGGACAATGAGATGTGAAATAAATGTGCATTACACAACCTACATAGATAAGCTCCAATTTATCTCTAATCCACAATGGAAAACAGTCAGTACCCTCCAATGTGATCAGTGGTTGCTGCATACTGTCTTTGCCATAACAGTTTATAAAATTTCATGACAACCTTGCTTTGCTTTGATAAATGACAGAGGGAAATAAAGGTTGTTCATAGCTTTATGGCATGGCAACCTTTTAAATTTTTAAAATTTGTATAAATATAAAGCAAAAATCATGATTTTTAGGCAGAGCCTTAGAGAGTCATAAAGCTATCTGATTTTCGCAGTTTTTTTTTCGTCAAGACAGGGTAATTCGGTCCGCCAATATTCCTACCCCATGATCTATTCAACATTAATCGTGTATTTTCATTGTTTCAATGTAATTCAAATTTTATACAGATTGTCTAAAATAAGAGGTACAACTTTATACACCAACATAAATGCATTATAAATGTGCACTACATATCGTATATCAATACACGTTAATGTTTACTTAAGCATTGTTTACCTCTGACCTTTGATCAAGTGGGTGGAGCCAAATTACAAAGGTGCAAGAGTGCGGAGCAAACAAAGAAAATTGATGTGCTATGTTTCAAGTTTATGAAACACAGATCATTCTTTATTTTAGTGCTTAGATTTAGCTCTGCCTTTTAACGCTTTAGCGCTTTGATTTTAATTCCGAGCAACCTAATTTAATAGATCACCTTCATACCAGGTAGCTTTATCAGTTTGACTTAAGCAACATCAGGTGGTTTGACTTACTTTTTATATAAATTCAGTAGCCTGACTTACTTTTCAGCCTTGACATAAATACGGTGGTTTGACCTACTTTGTACATTAATTCAATAGCCTGACTTACTTTTCAGCCTTGACATTAATCAGGTGGTTTGACCTACTTTGTACATTAATTCAATAGCCTGACTTACTTTTCAGCCTTGACATTAATCAGGTGGTTTGATCTACTTTTTACATTAATTCAATAGCCTGACATACTTTTCAGCCTTGACATTAATCAGATGGTTTGACCTACTTCTTACCTTAATTCAATAGCCTGACATACTTTTTAGCCTTGACATTAATCAGGTGGTTTGATCTACTTTTTACATTAATTCAATAGCCTGACTTACTTTATAGCCTTGCCATAAATCAGATGGTTTGACCTACTTCTTACCTAAATTCAATAGCCTGACTTACTTTTCAGCCTTGACATTAATCAGATGGTTTAGACTTATTTGCTTAATTTGCTGTTGTGTGTAATGGCTAAATTTGAAACACAATTTGGTAGTTACTTACTTCTCAGTCTTGACTGGGGCTAGATTCGGTGGTTTAACTGGTGTTTCTGGTGGTGTTATCAGCGGTTCGATTGGTTTCAATAGAGATATGTTGAGTAGATCTTCTTCACCAGAAGATGAATGCCTCTGAGATGGCTTGCTAGGGTTACCTGTAAAAGTAGATGCACTATTAAATTTACAGTTAAAAGAAATAATTCCTTTTTATCTGGGATAAGCTATTTATTAATGCTCATTTTTATCCTTCAACAATTTCGCAAAGGTCAAAAGCAGATAAATTTCTTTCATTTGGCAAAATTACTTAACAACATCTAAAGCACTCTATTGTTCTTCATAAAGTTTCCACTTTTCATGTAATGAGGTGGGTATTTTTTTTCACTTTGATTTTTATACATAACAAAGACTACCAAGTTGTTGTGCTAGATCAGTATTAAAGCAGCACTAGACATTCAGTTCTGCCAGTTTTTTTTAATTGTTGTCATAACATTTAGTATAATAGGTTTAATGTTGCATGTCTAACTAGATGTGTCAAGATAATGCATTTTTATCATTTTTCATAAAAATCATTTATGGAAATAAACATTATACTTACTAATAAAATCTGATAAATTCCTTACCTAAAAGAACAAAAGGGGAAAATTATTAGAATTACAAAACTTATGTTAACAATGACATCCTTTACCAGAGGGCTTAATTATAGAAAACATGTGTCTATTGGATACAGGTGCCTGTGCAAAAAAAAAAACAGGAAATAGAATCCTGTGAAAAGCTGAAGAAAGTTTGGTCTGGACAGATGGACATTAGGAAAGCTGAACATCTACAAGTTGTCAAAACTTTTGTGTTTTTTTTTGTATTACAACTTCATTGGCAATAAAAGCAATACTTAACAGCAATACTAGTTGGTTAAAAAAAATGAAATTCCAAGTTTACACATTTTGAATCAAGGACTTATTGTAAACAATGCAACCTTAAACTTTGATAGTTTCAATATTCATGATTTTTTATGAAAATTCTGACATAACTGTTAGAACATGGTTTAGATATCAGCTAAATGTACCCATCTTCGGTTGATTCCATGTTCAGCTACAGAACAATTGATTTTATTCTCACTAATGGCTTAATATGGTACAAATATCTTTTCAAGTGACAAGGAAAAAAGGAAATGTCATAACATTATAACAACAAAAAATGAACACTTTTAATGTGGTTTAATACAGTTTTATATACTTTATCAGACATTCTTAAGAATGATAGCCTCACTTGACAACAGTTGCAATCTTTTAAATACATCAAATTAGTTACATGTATAAAGAAATAAAAACAGGTAAATGGCTTTCAAAGACTTGTCATTAAACCACATACATGTATAGCAAAGGTGTTATCTTTTCTAAACAATCAATTAGCTTATGAAGTATTAGTATAAAGCTTTCATGAAGCACATGGAAGCAAAGTGGCATTTGAATCTTAGAAGTCCAAAAAGACTAATTAAACATAGATTGTTGCGTCTAGGAGTCATTCCTTTTATTATCAACAGGCATAAAATGAAGGAGTCCCACTTACTTCTACCCTGAGAGAGAGAGAGTAAAAACATTGTCCTTACACTGTGGAATCATGAATATGGGGTTCAAAGGATAAACAAAGAATGTTTCATGATCCTCATGTTTTCATTTCAAACTTTTATTTTTGCTTTGACCCATTCCCAAAAGCCATACATAGTAGGTAATGTTTACATTTAAAGTTCACATAATGTTGTGTCTGAACCTCAACTAACATGATTATCTTTAAATAATTAAATGATTTAATGCTTATACATACAATTACAGCTTACCTGACAAAAGAATTCCCCTTTATGGACTAATGATTTGTATAAAGTGCAGATATCAAAAGAAATTTAGACCGGTCAGTCACACTGGGTTTACCTTTAAGTTTTTCACACCCTTCTTTCACAACACATTTTTGCACTTAGCTACGCATCTAGATATTTAAAAAAAATTACCAAAAGTGTTAATTATGCAAGCTTTTTTTTATCAAGGTTGAATGTCCAGGCGATTTTGAATCACATGTAGACATATTTTTAAGTTTAAAGTTACATGCATGTAACCTACATGTTCTAGAGACTTCTTAATATTCCAAGAGAAGATACTTACTACTGATGACTTGTTAGGAAAGGGGAAATGTTCTTGTACAGGGGCTTTTGGGGTAGATATGGCAGTCAGTGGAAGCTCTAGACTGGTCATTTCCTGAAAAAGAAAAGAAAAAGTGCAGATATAATATTTCTCCCGCAGCAATCAGTACATTAGTACCTATTAGAACAATTATCTTTGATTGAGAAATAAAAAAAGATACATATGTTTAAAAAGATGATTAATGCAGGGTATCTCGTTACATTTTATGACAAAGTGGTATATGAAACTGAACACAAGATTTTCACATTGGTCTAGTAACAAGAGGCTCCCAGGAGCCTGAATCGCTCACCTGGTCTTGATGTTGACCCTATACTTTTGTAGAGCTAAATGAGCTGAACATTTAAGCAAGCAACAGCTTTTCTCTACCTGCAATAGTTTTCATTCTGTAGGCCAAAAACACGATTTTTCACCTATAAGGGGCCATAACCCCTATAAGGAATCATCTGACAACTTCGACCCTATGGTTAGTTAGTTAGTTAGTAATTGCTTTACTCCCAAGCAGCGCGATTTCGGCTATATCCGGGAGATGAACATGAAAGTAAAGGTTCGACCCTATGGAGACTTTTGTAGAGCTAAATGAGCTGAACAATTAAGCAAGCAACTGCTAATCTCTATCTGCAATAGTTTTCATTCTGTAGGCCAAAAACATGAAAAATCGCTTTTTTCAGAGGCCGTAACCCCTATAAGGGGTCATCTGACAACTTCAACCCTATGGAGAATTTTGTAGAGCTAAATGAGCTGAACATTTAAGCAAGCAACAGCTAATCTCTATCTGCAATAGTTTTCATTCTGTAGGCCAAAAACATGAAAAATCGCTATTTTTCAGAGGCCGTAACCCCTATAAGGGGTCATCTGACAACTTCAACCCTATGGAGAATTTTGTAGAGCTAAATGAGCTGAACATTTAAGCAAGCAACAGCTAATCTCTATCTGCAATAGTTTTCATTCTGTAGGCCTAAAACATGAAAAATCGCTATTTTTCAAGGGCCGTAACCCCTATAAGGGTCATCTGACAACTTCGACCCTATGGAGAATTTTGTAGAGCTAAATGAGCTGAACATTTAAGCAAGCAACAGCTAATCTCTATCTGCAATAGTTTTCATTCCGTAGGACAAAAACATGAAAAATCGCTATTTTTCACCTTTAAGGGGCCGTAACCCCTATAAGGGGTCATCTGACAACTTGGACCCTATGGAGAATTTTGTAGAGCTAAATGAGCTGAACATTTAAGCAAGCAACAGCTAATCTCTATGTGCAATAGTTTCCATTCTGTAGGACAAAAACATGAAAAAACGCTATTTTTCAAGGGCTGTAACCCCTATAAGGGGTCATCTGACAACTTTGACCCTATGGAGACTTTTGTAGAGCTAAATGAGCTGAACATTTAAGCAAGCAACAGCTAATCTCTATGTGCAATAGTTTCCATTCTGGAGGAAAAAAACATGAAAAAACGCTATTTTTCAACGGCCGTAACCCCTATAAGGGGTCATCTGACAACTTCGACCCTATGGAGACTTTCGTAGAGCTAAATGAGCTGAACATTTAAGCAAGCAACAGCTAATCTCTATCTGCAATAGTTTTCATTCTGTAGGCCAAAAACATGAACAATGGCTATTTTTCACCTTTAAAGGGCGGTAACCCCTATAAGTGGTCATCTGACAACTTCGACCCTATGGAGACTTTCGTAGAGCTAAATGAGCTAAACATTAAAGCAAGCAACAGCTAATCTCTATCTACAATAGTTTTCATTCTGTAGGCCAAAAACATGAAAAAATGCTATTTTTCACCTTTAAGGGGTCATCTGACAACTTTGACCTAATGGAGACTTTTGTAGAGCTTTTGATGCTGAATCAGTATCGTGGCCTCAGATTTCCTCTATCTCTTATACTTTTTGATTTATAAGCCAAAAACAGTAGTCTGACCCCCCCTAGTCTATTTTTAGTAACGGCGGCCATGTTTTTTGACAGATTAAAAATCGAAACACAAGTTTGGTGCAGGACACCCTAAGGATCAATCATACTAAGTTTCATTCAATTCTGTTCAGTAGTTTCAGAGGAGAAGATTTTTGAAAAATTGTTAACGGACGACGACGACGACGACGGACGCCAAGTGATGGCAATAGCTCACATGGACCTTTGGTCCAGGTGAGCTAAAAAGTACATAATCCAACCACTTGAACTCCTGAAACTATAAAAATTGTTTATTCACAAAAGAGGAAATCTGATACTCTAGAAATGATATAGAAGAAAAGCATGTACTCTAACATACAGTTCAAACTACATTAAACTGGTCATTAGATACATTTGTAATGGCCAACTGACAGCTTGATTTAAATGCCTGTTAAACTTGGTCATTTCGGTTATGTAAATAAAATCCTTTTTGTAGACAACTGACACACATTTTTATATTTTCATAGCTATGAGTTTTATTTTGTTCAAAAGGCTTCAGATCACATTTAATTTAGTGGCTCAAGGCTTAGAAAAACTCTCGATTTTCAAAGCCTAGTCTTAAAGGCCTTATAATAAGATCCACAGGTCCCCAAATAATGTACAAAAAATTTGGAAGGTTCCTGGAACACAAATGAGTATTTAAATTGCATCAATTAACAAACTTGATCATACATTGTAGGAAACCCTTCTGAATTAATATTACCATAATAAACCCTTCAATTACATGTAGACTTTCATCTTCACAATATGATGTTGCCAAATTGAATGACATGAACAAATTCACTGCTGCAGAACCTTATTTGCAGTATATTATAAAATCATTAAATTATAAACAGAATCAAATTGTAACCTTAGAGAAAAAAACCGAATGAGTTGACAATTTCTTTTTTCGAAAAAAAAAGAAAAAAAAAGGAGAAAGTAAATGTATTTGTTATGCAATGTTTTCCAATCTATCAGTTCATAATTAACTCAACATCAGTTTCGGAACTCTGACTTTCAATTAAAATTTCGCATTAAGTTTATATTTACATAAATAATAAATTTGATATTCATATCATCTTCAAAGCTTGCATTAATATTGCATCCATTGATTTTTATAAGTCCCCAGGCACAATCTGTTACTTACTTCTTACTTATATGTTTTAGAAGAATATATTTACTTGTTTTTTAACAAGGTTATTTAAGGACATTTAATTAGTCTCAGATTATAGTACTCCAATCTGACTTGCATGCTCACATTTCAATCTATGAGTTTTAACTAAGATTTACCATGATGTGTTGCATGTTAATAAAAGAGGATTAACTGCTGCAACTTTATGCATGCATGATACATGTACATTAGGACAAATAGTTAATATCATAATTAAACAGTGGCTAGACATTGTAATTCTATTCATATTTATGGGATAAGTTTTTCATCATTGCCTGGCTGTTCAGGGCATTTAATGGCTGGACCTCAGGATTTTCTGCCATTAGGTCTTGCAGCTCTGACGAACTTCAAAAACATTGGTGATGGTTGTTGTATGAAATGGTTGTCACATTAAGAAAAAGGCTCTCTAGTGAGTTTTGTTGATTATGCACGGTTAAATAAGGATGTTTGATACACCTTCCCAAATCCTATTTATTTAATACAAAATTCAACAAAAATTCAATTGCCAGATAGGATTCTTAATAGCCAGGGCCACAAGATTGCTTTCACTGGTAACTCTTTAAAAAACAAGACATATTTCTAATTAAACTTGGTCAAATGTCAAAAACAAACAAAGTGACAAACAAAATCTGTGTCTACCAAATTTGTCACTAAGTATATCTGCTACTATTGATACACTATTAATAGAGGAAAGACAGAAATTTATTGGGGATCGATAATTAACGTGATTCTCTGGCATGAGAAGTAAGCCTCTTAGCTGATCAATATAACACCAGAGTCGTCAGGGATTAAAACCTTCATGACAATAGACATGTAAATGACGAAAATAGGGGATGGACGAAATAGAAGATCAAATAAAAAAATAAGTGAAAAGGTCACTCAACCAATTTCCTTTAGCAAAAATTAAAGTTTCCTAATGCCAGTCCCTTAACTAAAGCACCAGATTAACATTATTTTATATTTACATAAATATATTTATATAAAAAGATGCCTTGATAAAATAAATGTCATATTTTGTGTAAAGATGGACCTTTTTTTGTAAATTATCTTTTTTTTCTCACTCCACACCTGTACACACAATCAGCTGATTTACCTAAATGTACAGCTGTTAGGCCAAGCAAAGAAAATATGGAAAGTTTACTGAGTGTACATCATTGTACTTGTGTATATGTGCAACTAGATAAAAAACAGAATTTAAATTAAACGAGGTGAAATGACAATGCACTTGTTATAAGATAATTAAATCCACAATACCAAACTTCAAATAGTTTTCTATATGGTGTATGAGAAAGTCTTGAAAGAATTTTTTGTTCAGAGTGGAGTACAGATACATTTTTTGACCTAATGCTCAAATATCTCTCCTCGTCCCCATGACCACCATACTCATCCTCCTGACCACCATACAAGACTCATAGACGATATTGACATGTGGAATAAGTGTACGTGACACAATAAACATAAACAAACAGCAATTCAAAAAATCACAACGGAAAACAGCAAGCAGTCTTCAACATGACCATACAATACAAAAGTTTCAAAACCAATCCCTAAATCATCAACGAAAGACCCAATTCTTCATACAAATCATTACTGGGACATAAAATCCATTTGAACCACATAAATTGAGGACATTTTTTTGGTTGGCCTAACATGTATACTACCTACTGATTATCCTGACAACATAGGCTTACAAGTTATAAGTCTGATTTATCTCTTGTCTTCTCCACTTAAGATTCCTAAGTCAGTGTTTGGTTGGTTAAACAAATCAACACACTGAACTCTACAAAGACATTTTCCAGTTCCTATGGGATGCTACTTTGATTATTCCCATTTTGTAGTTTTAATAATTTTATGATTAACATGTAAAATCTATAGATTTTTTTTAATCAACCACAAAAATTTATACTTATTTACATGCATGTAGTTTTCATTATAACAGCAAAATAAATATTTTACTCAAGTGTTAACATTGTTAACTCGCAGTCAATCCTAAATGAACTGAGCAAAAAGGTGTACCATCAAACCTACATGTATTACATGTTCACACTTTTTAGTGAACCACATGGTCTATGAAACAAGAGATGACATGCTTTGCACTGCAGTATTCATGAACCAAAATATGAACCTTGTAAGTTTGACGAGATTGTTATGTGTCCTAACCACATGAAGATACAAAGATTTAACTATGTGGGCTTTCAAAAGTACTGTTTCAAAATGTGATCACTAACTACAGCAATTGCAATTAAATGTATAACATGCACATTAAAGAGCATGATTGCTTTATAAAAAGGTTTCCAGGTTTTGTTTTCTTTTTAAGTCAACTAGTTATGTACCCACCTTGATCATTTCATCAACACTTTGTGGTTCTTCATTCTGTAAAGATAATTTAATAGAATTTATTTGTAAACTATTGTAGATGCAGTTTGTATTACAGGAATACATATGTAAGAGATAATTGTATCCGAGTGAAATACCATCCCCCGGCAACTAATTCACGGTTAAAATCATCCTCTGGAAAAAATAGCATTAGGATATTTTGTCCGATAGTGTGAAATTTTTCCCGGCATTTATAATTTGAGTCGTAATCGGTTTTGCAGGAATTGATGAAATTAATTAATTTTGAATGTTTTGCTTTCTTATTTTCTTATTTTTTGCCACTGGTAATAAGAGTAAAAAGTATTCATAAGATAAAATTATATAAAAGAAAAAATAATAATAATAAATTCCTGTTGACTTCGTGGATTCTATTTAACGCTGTGAAAAATGTTCTGGGTCTTTAATGCATTATATCACGTGTCCGATTTTATATAAGAACGTGTAGTAACACGTGTTTACCTGCATTTTTTTCACGCATGGTGCATGAAATTCTTTCCGTATTATTTCAAGAATGAACTCGTGTTCACCTACGATATATAAACTGCACCATTAAAAATTTAAATCATTCCCTTACGTTTTCGTTGAATACGTACAGGAATCATATCATGGAAGAAAACGAATACAATCAAATTCTAAATTATATTCAAAATAATGAATATCCAGATGATGCTTCCGATAATTTGAAACGCAAAATTAGAAATAGAGTAAAAGATTTTTCATTAAAGAATGATAACCTTTATTATGTCAAAGAAAATGACGAAAAGCTTGTTATAACTAAAGATAAGAAACACAGTATCCTAAAACTTTGTCATGTCTTCAATGGCTGTCATTTAGGACGGAACAAGACAGTCAATAAGATTTCAGAACGTTATTATTGGGTTGGAATTGTTAAAGATGTTTCTGAATATGTCAAACAATGCAAAGAATGTCAGCATCAAAACAAAAAGACTACGAAATCTTCCCATGAAATGATTCCCGTTTCTGTACCTTATAAAAGAATCTGGAGTAAGATTGGTATTGACCTCATTGGTCCTTTCATGAAAGATGATAAGACTCCACTTTCCAGTATGGGATACAAGTATGTTACTTTTATATAATAATATTGTACCGTCCTTACTTTATTTGTTCTATCATAGAAAGTCATATTTTATTATTTTTCCTTTTATTTTTACATTTGATTACATTTTTTAATTGCGTGGTACATTCAAAAGTTGATAGCTACAATGCTACCACTGCATAATGAAGAAGATAATGGGATGTGGAATAAGTGCACGCGACGCAGCCCGCATAAACAAAGCAGCAATTTAAGAAAAACCGCAATGTTCGTATTTGTTATCCCTTAATATTAGTAAAATGCATCTGGCGTGCGTGGTTTAAAATATCATAGGAGATGCTGTATAAAAAATAAATAGAACCATAAAATGATATAAAGAGTATATTTGAATACGATGGCCAAATCAAATTTCACTTTTCCATTTCAATAACATTTATTCTTAATTTTGATAGTTTTCGAATATAAATTTGCATTTTTTAAGATTTTAATTTTATTGCAGGTATGTCCTTACCATCATGGACTATACATCGAAATGGCCGGAAGCATATCCATTGTTTTCAAAAACGGGGGCAGAGGTAGCTGAAAAGATTGTGGACACCATTTACAGATTTGGAGTGTGCAACGAGATTGTGTCCGACTGTGGAGGGGAGTTCAACAATAAGATCATGAAAAGTTTGGAACAGAAATACAACATCAAACACATAACTACATCTCCATATCACCCACAAGGTAACGGGATGGTGGAAAAGTTTAACTCTACGCTGAAATCCATGATTAACAAGACAGTTGATAATGACAGTGAAAATTGGCATCTATATCTTCAAAAAACTCTCTTTGCATACAGAACTTCTGTACATGAAAGTACGAAAATCACGCCCTTTGAAGCAATGTATGTGAGAAAGCCAGTACTGCCAAATGAGATGATGTTCGGCGAAACCAGTAATTCTGCCAGCATTGAAATTAATGACGGCGATGTTCGACAACAAGTGCACAACCTGGTAGCAACCAAAGATGTCAACGAGGAAAATATAAAAACCAACGTGGATAAAGCGCAGACCGTTCAAAAAAGGAGCTATGATCGCAGACGAAATGTTATGTGCAAAACATTCTCGGTAGGAGATAAAGTACTTTTGAAAAACTTTAGAAGGAAACATGGAATGGGGACTGTGCACCAAATACGGTACACAGGACCTTATGAGATAATGACATATTGTGGAAAAGGAAATTATAAGTTATGTGACGTTAAAACTAAAAAACTCGCAGGACCTTATAATACATCATCTCTGAAACCATATTTCGAAGAGGATCCTAATGACCAAGGTGCAACTGCAACACAAGAACTTGATACATCAGAAGACGAAGTAATTCAACCCAGTGGTAAATGCCTGTCTATTCCATCTAGTGATGATGACCAAAATATGGACCCGATTTCCTTCTTTGACATGCCACTTTCCGTCCCAGAACCAACTCTAGATGAATCAGATGAAGACGACGAACAATCCAATCAAGAAAGCCTTAGCACACCACGTCCAAAAAGAATTAGGAAGGACGTTAAAAGAAACAGTTTTGAATACTATTGATGTAATAAAATAAAAAATATGATAGTTCCTGCATTTTATTTTGATATTGAATTTTGATGCACAATGGTATTTTTTGTTCTAAGCTAACAATTTCTAGCTTATTATTCTTCTTGATTAAGAGATGATAATTCGGATATTATTACACGAAGAGGTCTTCTTCGTTTAATTTTATCCGGATTTTATTTCTCAAGCTAGGAGACAATTTGCTAGGAAATTGTTTCTGGAGGAAAAAAAATACCAGTAAATATTTTCCAGCGGAATATATCTCACACCGGATAAAAAAAACCGTTACACATACAATGTACATGTACATTAATTCTATCATAGTTTCTATATGCTTTGAACCTTTGATTATTGCTGCATTTATAATTGTATTTACTATATCTGTACAGAGAAATACATTTTACACATGTATTAAGAAATAAAGATATATTTTAATGGTCATGATGGTATGGACAAATCTACAAAACAAGATTATATTGAAACCATGGAAAGATACAGGAGCGCTTTCTTCAAAGTAGAGGTAGAATATATTCTAGCACATAGCAAAAGCGGTACAAAAGTCAAAATGTAAATAAATGAGCTCATAATTTCTATAATCACCCCTAAAGAGGCGCAAAATTTAAGGGAAGATGCTGTTTTAAATGTTCATTCACACTTTTTATTAGCTTTGAACATGTTGAAGATGGGATACATAATCAAAGGAAGAAATGAAACCTGAAGAGTAAATTTGGCTTCATGGCCTTGATAATCTCAATTTAATAATTCTTTCTCCTGAATGTTGTCAGTTTCCACAGTAAACAAAATATTTATTTTGGCCTGAGGATGCATCCATTAAACAGTTCAGGTATATGTTATTGTTACCTGAACACCTAATTTACCTGTCATTAACCTTACACAGGTGAGGGGGTTGTAATCTCTATATTGATAACATTATCATGATTCTAAACAACCGAATTACTTGTATTTCTATTTTTTACAATAAAATCAATAATAAAGGAGAGGCAAACTTAATAATAATTATAATAAAACATTTTTTTTTAATCAAGATCCCTTGAGAAATGAGGCATAACCATGATTATGGCAACCTATAGGTAAAACCAACAAGTTAACTGTTACATGTATCCCTTTCAGATTTTAATTGCTGTTTTATATATACATGTATATGTAGGTTGTCACTTGTGTCACATTATTCCACATCTTATCTTCTACTTAATCCTTTTTGCTGCTACATGAAAGCTCACCTTTGACAATTAAGAGTCTAACTTATTATTGCAGGACAGGTCAAGCATTATGAATGGAAATTGTAGGAGTGGACACAATATTTTCAGTAGAGAAAACATGTAATCAACATTACTATTAACATCTATATCTTACATGTTGTACATGTATTTTTGTACCAAAGCCAAGTATTTACCAGAACAACATGTTAACTTGTCGTGTGCCAGTACAGATAACATCTATTATGTAGATGTTAAGGCCATCTATGTATATACCAAACTTTACAGTGTCATTGACAAAATTAAATGGAATTAAATAGGCTTTTTAAAAATAGAACTTATCTCTGCCATACAGAATGGCATTATAAATGCATTTTCTCTTTTTTTTCAGAATTTCCTATATACTTTCATGTATTTATCATAATTTTCTGATTTTTTTTCCCTCAAGCACACTTTGGACATATATCATTTGCCATGTTTACCACCATGGCAATTGTCAAATCGTTTCTGAAAACAGCTTGACAATTTTTTTTTAACAGACATACATGTACATGAGTTGAACATAAGCCCCCATTCAATGATAAGTCTTCATAGCAGGATATAAATGTTTGCATACATTTGTATTTCTACCATATATAATTGCTTACCTGTCCACTGGGAATTCTTAACTTTTCAAGGTTTTTCTTCAATGGTCTGTTTATTCCATTTGGTGGGCTAATCTTAGAATTTCCAAGCGGTTTAGGTTTTTCTGGTGATGGTTTAGGACTTGGTTTAATCTGACTAGACTCATGATTCACAGTAGAACTTATAGGTGATTTACTTAGACTAGGTTTTGGTTTGGAAGAAGCACTTGTACCATTTTCTTTTTTGACATGAATTGAATTTAAATCTTTGTCCTTTTTATTGTTCCCGTCTTTTTCCTTGTATGTTTGAATACTAATGGTTTCCTTTTTGATTTGAATACTTGTAGGAGTAGTACTTTTAGGTAAAGATTTTTCAGCATAGTTATTAACTTCAGAATTTGCATGTTTATCAGCATTTGATGGTTTTTCTCTTTTACCATGGTCACCATCAGAAGTTCTAGGATGATCAGCTGATTTTGGTTTTGTATGTAGATTTGGTAAAGATGAGTTGGGACGCCTCCCATTTATAGGCACATGTTCCGGTCTCTTATGACCTGGAAAGAACTCTTTGCGATGGTTTGCTGGTGACGGAGTGGGAGGCTGACTTATTACACCTAGAAGATTTGTATCCCTCAAGTTAAAGTTGGTTGGATGTGTCCCTAAAATTTGCTCAATTCTATCATCTTGTTCAGTTATCTGTAAAAACAATAAATATATTGTATTTGATATAACAAGACAGTTAATAATTGTTCAGGTACAAATGTATACTTCATATTCAACTATTGATGTTTATAATTCATTAGTTCTGTGCATTGAATACATGTTTACCACCATGGCATTTGTCAAATCATTCTGATGGAAAGTATGTATACATGTACTTCATATTCAACACTCAAGTTACCAATCACGTCAGAGCTAGTTAGAGCATGAACATGTAGTAAGAATATCATTTTAAGATATGAATTGGCTAAAGTAAAAGTACTGTTCAGTTTTTGATACATTGTAAATACAAAATTCACTTTAATATCTTGGCCATCTACATTTTTGTAATTGAAAAAGAGGAGGAGTTATGATCGTCTCTAAACCATTTAACCATCATTTGTAAAGGTGAGACTATAATGATGTGATCAATATTATATTCTTCAGGGGAGTTTATTGATTCTCAAGTAATTACTGACAAAGTACTTGATACAATTATATGGGTTTCTACACAATCTGGACAATTCTGACACCTTATTTTAAATAAACATGTACATTTGCAAATCAGTGTGACAAATGCACAGTGGGAAACACAATTTTCACCTTAGCCATGCAGTTTTTAATTGATTCTATTACAGTGAAAAATCATAATTTTACACTATTTTAATTTATTTTCATTGGTCATGAAACACAAAAAATGAAGTTCTGCCTCTGGCCAGCAAGTAATTATCTGCCACCGTTTATTCAAGAACTTTGCAGTGAAATTATTTGAATCGCCAAATCAAAATACAATCTCAATTCAAGAGGGGAAAGAATGGCCTTTAAAATGAGGCTTTATGGAAAAAAAGAAAATAATTGAACTTTTTTTGAAGAAAGAATTTGTCAAAATAAAAAAAGAACAGATTTTCTTGATAAGATACAGACCTGAAATCCAATCCAATGTTCATGGGACCCCATGCTGATGCTGTATACCAAATATATACCTTATATATACCTAATAAAGGGCTATGATTATTTTTGCTGAAAAAACTGTTACACTATTTTTTCTGCCTGTTTGCCGTCAGACATTACCCATTTTACAACCAAAGATTTTTCACCCTGTGAAATCCGCAACAAGTGACCATGCAGTAGTCATTAGGTCATACCACACAGTTCAACATATTTTTCACCCACTGGAGAAAAGAGAGATTTTACAGTGCACTTATAGATTTTGTCCGTTAAAAGTTGCACAATAAATAAAGAACTGGTAGCTATTTATTTATTTTCTGCCGATAATAAATTATACAGATCCTATATCATGTACATGATTACAAGTTGTTATCAATTTCTACAAGGTAAACAAATTGTAATGGCCTTGAAACAGAAGGTTACTACACTTGTTAAAGGCATAGAGTGAAAATAATAAACATATGACATGATAAACTTTACAAAAAGTAATCTTTTGGTTTCAGTTATTCTATCATCTATGCACACTAATGCATTAGACACTTGAGATTTATTGATTATTTTATCCTGCAGACAATAGACATGTTGATTTCTTCTCTGTCTTGCTATAAAAGTCTGTTATAATCAACTAATTTCTCCAAAATAAGATACATGTTTGTTATAGGAGGCATCTCATGCTTGTCTAGAGGGCACATTTATATAAACAATGTTTATCCTTTAAGTGGCAGTGTGCAAAATTCATGGTAGGCCTGTAGCCAGTAGCTACATAAAACCCAGCGGGTCTGCAAAAGAAGTTTGAAAGGAGTAGAGTCACGAAGGCCTCAAATCATCCCAAAAAATTTACTACGATACACCTCCTTGTAATTGCTGGTATCATGTTCATTCGACTCCATATTTTATAAATTGAAATATCTTTTCATTCGACTCCATATTTTATAAATTGAGATATCTTTTGTTTAAACTGTTTGATTTTTATCAAAAAGGAAGGCAGTAAGCTAAAAATCAGTCTATTTTGTAAAGAAATCTTGATATTTGACATCTTCCCTTGATTTCCATGTATAAATCTGTGAATATGAAAATGGCCATACTCGTCAACCAAAATCATTTTGTGATAGAAATGTGTATTTTTAAATAAATTTACTATAAAACAAGTGTGGTCACTAAAAGTATGTCTCGCCTGCCAGCACCATCACTAAAATCAACTACCTAAGCTTTCATTTCTTGATATAAACACAAAAAGTGTCTGTATACCCAATATCAAATGCCTAGCTATTATACTTTTCCAGGAATTCATCGTCCACAAAAGTCTTACAAAAAAATTTACAGCCTAAAAAAAGACCTAAGTTCACAGAGTCACTGGAGCGTGAAAATGGGGTTAGGGACATATGGCATGGTGACAGTTGCATAGACCATAACCTGAACTGTCTGCATACCATATATCAGATGCCTAGCTATTATACTTTTCCAGTAGTTCATCGTCCACAAAAGTCTTACAAAAAAATTTATGGCCCGGAAAAAAGACCTAAGTTCACAGAGTCACTGGAGCGTCAAAATGGGGTCAGGGTCACATGGCATGGTGACAGTAGCGTAGACCATAACCTAAACTGTCTGTATACCAAATATCAGATGCCTAGCTATTATACTTTTCCAGCAATTCATCATCCACAAAAGTCTTACAAAAAAAATTAAGGCCTGAAAAAAGACCTAAGATCACAGAGTCACTGGAGCGTGAAAATGGGGTCAGGGTCACACGGCATAGTGACAGTTTCATAGACCATAACCTAAACTGTTTGTATACCAAATATCAGATGCCTAGCTATTATACTTTTCCAGCAAATCATTGTCCACAAAAGTCTTACAAAAAAGTTTACGCCGCCACCGGCCGAAAGTAATACTTATGTCTCGCCTTCCGCGACTATTTGTCCCAAGCGAGATAAAAAATACAATGGTCAAGGAATGTTGCCAATACTAATTTTGACAAAATTTGCCTCTCTCCTAGTGTTAGGGAATCTGAAATATTTCATAATTGATCATCAGAAATAATCGAAAGATCACAATCGAATATTCATCGATCATAAAATCAGAGTTAATTTTTCATGAGAATTATAGAATTTACTCTCATTCTTGGCACTATTTGCATAAATTCACTAAAATCAACTATGTTTGGATTAATCGATTATGGATTTTATAATCAATTAGTAGCATCGGCAGCCCATTTCGATTAGATTTTCCGATTAATTGGAACATCACTAGCGAGAAAACGGTGAAAATGTGTGAAAAATTTAGAATCTTATCATTTATGGCATGTTTGAAATGTTAAGACTAGACCTGTGTCTGTGATTTAAATATTTCATAAATGTTACAGATATGAAAAGTTCAGTTATACCTTAACTCATTTTGGGTAAATTTACGAAGAGTTGATGTAGTTTGAAAAAAAGGAAAAGTACCACGCCGATTTGAGGCCTTCGTGGCTTTACTCCTTTTAGAATGGTGTTTATGGAAAAATGCATCATCATTTCAGTTTGGGCTACAATCTGATTTTTTTTTTGGTTTCGAACTGTCACACTGGGTTTAAGTAGTCTTTCTTCATAACAACAGCAACATGTCTAATTACATGTAACTTATTTTTTTATGATGAGTGTGTGCAGTTTTCATAAATTCTGCTTGATGGACTTACCTTTTTCGTACATGTTACATACAAGTTCATTGATCACAATGGTACTTTATTATGACTATGAATAATGATTATGGTATCATAATCATTACAAAATACTGTCAGGCTATAAATAACCATAAAGGTCAGATGGATGCATGTTTTAATATTACCCATTGAAAGGATGAGTGGCATTAAGACCCATAATTGGCCCAAAAAATGAAGTTGGTTCAAATGCTATGATTCTTATAAGAAATATAAGCTTATATGTGGTTACAAAGGAAACACATCAAATAAGGCAAATTTCATTCATTGTAACCTAATTATGACATCATATTTAGTGGTCTTATTTGACAAAATAAAGAAAATCTGCAATTTTGAATGGTTTCAGTGCATATTTTCCTTAAGAAAACATTGGGCGCATGAAAACAACAACTTCAAACTTTCAGAAATGATGGATTTCATCATTTTACACAGTTTTGCCAAGTATGAAGTTGTTGTTTTGATGCGCCCACCTTCTTTCAGACCAAAAAGTGTGTGAAAATCAGCAAAAATCAATGAAATTAGGACCATTTCTTTAATGTATAGCTTTTTGAGTTAACTGATTGGCATGACAGCTTAACTGATATGGCACTTATCATTTTTTTTAAAGCCTAATAATTTATTAATGTTTCATCAACTCGAGGCATCTGTATGTGCAGTTTTAATTTCTTGGTAAATCTTGGGCCAAAAATGGGTCTTATTGCCACTCATCCTTTCTATGGTTGATACAACTTACATGTATCACTACCATGTTTATATATGCTTCTAAGCTACATTGTACATAATGTTGTGTGTTGGGGTTTAACATGCTTTTTGACATACCTGGGTCATACAGGTTGGTCAGTTTTAATGGTTTTACTGGCCCCATAGAAGGCTGCTAGTTGTTTCAAATTGTTTATTTTTACATTGATACATTTGTTTTAGCACATACATGTACATGTACTATTTCTTTGCTTCATCAATAGCAGTAGCTAAAAGCTTTTAAAAAGGTGAATATTTTGTGTCACTTACATGTATATTTTTTCTTCTACAAATCAATAGATCCATTTCCAGTCATAGTTTTGAATTAACAACAGATTTTCAAGAACTACACATACTTGGAGTGGCCAAAGCCAATTACATATACATGTACATGTACCATGCACAAATTTCAAAAATAGTTGTGAATGCATCATGTAAATGTAAAGCATGTTGGCAAATGGTTTAATTACATGTATAGCTAAAAAAATTTACACTGATGAAGTTAGAAACAGGTTTTAAAAGTTTACCTTCCTCGGTGGAGGAAATCTTGGGAATGGCAAATTCTTTTCTTGGCTCTGTTCTTTCATACGAGCTCTTTCTCTTTGAGCTTTTTCCTTCTCTCGCATCAAATCTGTTTGGCTACAAAAATAGACAAAAACATAAACAACATGAAAGTTTCAAACACATGACATCAACAAACATCATTGTAAACTGAGTTCTACATTAGTGCACGTATATATAAAGAACATCAATAAATGTTAAATTATGTTATTGCAGATGTTCATCTGTCATGTATGTAAACATTTAAAACATTTACATGAACTGCAAGTTTGTTCATCGTCTCAACCTCAAGATTCACATCCATGTTCTATTAAATCATTAAACTCACACATATAATGTACATGTACAACTGCATGTATGTATGTGTACAATACATTTGTAACAATCCTTTTTTGGCACAGTCCCAAACTGTCACTACAAATTAATTCCACTAGCAATAGTCAATAGATGGTTCTGATGATAAATGTATAAGTATTTCACCTGAGTACTAGAAGTTTAATGTAGTTAACATCAATATCTTAGAGTTGGGAATGTACATGTGCCCATACAATGTACATGTATATGACGTGATGACCTACTGAACATTTATACATGTACATAATGTATCGTTTTGTATAGGCAAAAGAAATACATGCAAATATACATGTGGTTTAAAATTGTATGGACAAAAAATATTTCATATATTAAAACACAGCACGATATCTTCTTGATTACAAGCTGGAATACATGCACACAAATATACTCACAAAATTTGATACATGGACATTTCTGTGTTTGTTTACTGTGTTATCACATGTTTATTGTTGAAAATCTTGTGATTTATTGGTAATTTCTTCACAAGTCTGATACATTTAAGATAAATTCATGCTGTAATAAGTTGGAATTTCCTTTTTGACTATATTTGAAGAACTGTCCGGTGGGTTTTTTGGGGGGTAGTTATCTGGTTATATGTATTTCACAACCACAATGAAAAGTGATTTAGAAAATTAGTTTTGAATAAATTATGCCCTTTTCTTTTACGTACCTAGATCTGAGTGCCATTTTCGACCCTAGAAATTATTACATATGTCCACTAAAGATGATATATAGCGGTAAACATTCGTGACATATCGTTCCACAAATGTGAAACATTGTCCCAGATTGTTTTCATGGTCTACATTTTTCACAGTTTTACAACTGTTAAATAAAGTCATAAAAGTTTTAAATCAAATTTCAGACAAAAATCATATCCAGAAACAAATTAGTATCCATTGTTCATTAAATTGCAGCAACATTAGCAAGTTTCGTCGGTTAAAAGTTACATGTTTCTAATGTCTCAGCACTTTCCACCATTTTAGACTATTTACAGATACCTGCATATTCATACGCGCTGTCAACATAATAAAATAGGGCATTAAAATAACGTTTGAAAGCTTAACTTAAACAGCATAAACGAAATTGTGTTAAAAAATATTTAAAATCTTAAATTCTTATGCATATTTGAATTTCAATGATTTGAGAAAATAAATATCGGAAGAAACCGGTAGTTATTAGGCATTGTGAAGGTCACTGGTCATGTGACCAACTTTCGACTACTATATTTTCTCTGGCGCCACTTGCAACATCTTTTCAAAAAAAATATCAAATCCTTTTTATGATGTCCATAAAGATTTTTTTTAATAAAAATGGTTTCTTACGAATTTACAAGTTAAGAAAACAAAACAAGTGGAGTGGAGCATGTTGAAAATATAATGCAAAAAATAAGTTGTTGATCAAATAAGAGACCAAATCTGAGAAAACATTTTCTCTAATTTTCATCCAATTTATCAACCTCTCAGCCAGTTGTGAAAAAATATTTCTAATCTCTAGAGGGAAATGTGTTCTCAGCGTAATTGCACGTGCAATTGATGAGCGACCTTTTGCAATTGCTTACCTGTAAACATAAGAGAAAAACCTTCTACAACTACACTTAATTCTCGATGATTATGGAATTTCTAACATCTCGAGAAATTCCATAATCAACTCGATCGCGTTGTAGAAGCTATATGTCTCAGATCAAATATACAAAACATTGCGAGTATGATTATGTCACTGGCCCAGGAGCAACCATTTGATTTTGGGAGGATGGGGCTATCATAATCCTACAGGCGATATTAAAAGGACCTCGACGCTATATTTCATTTTACATTTACTGATTTTTTTTTCTATCAATATTTGCTTTTACTATCAATGTGCAGCGCGTGGTCTTCGCATTTCTGAAAAATGAAATTTTGTTTTTAATTTTTAATCCGATAGAAAATGAAGAAAATCAAATGTAATGCGAAGTCATAGTGTTATAGGACTAGGGTTATCTATGTAATGCTTGGATCATTTAAAAGAAAACAAATGACACAAAGAATTCGTGTTATTCTGCGGGTTATTTAGTTTGACTGTATAGTTTATATTGACCTAGATGTTTTAAAAATTAATAAATTGCGCACGTACGTTTTTAACTAGCAAAAATATCAAGAAAATTATTATTTAGCGATCCGGCATACAATTTTTTAAAGTCTTATAGTCAGGTTTCATGGTATATACTAATCTATTAAATGTGTTGATACTATATCGATACCATCGCTGAGAAATCATAACTTGAAGCAATGGGTCATCTGTCTAACTAAACCAAATAGGCAATTTGTAGGGGACGCACTAATTAGCGCCCGGGGAAGGATTTAGCGCCCGGGGGAAATATTTAGCGCCCGTGGAGTACTAAATAGCGCCCGGGAACAGATTTAGCGCCCGGGGAAACTTTATAGAATATAGATTGGGTTGATAAAAAATGAATTATGCATACAACATTTTTACCTTTATTATTCACAATGTTATCTATATATTACAACAATGGACTAAATTAAAAAAACTATTAAAAGAAAACAAATAAACAAACCAAAACAAACTGTGCGTTAAAATCCAAGAGTTTGATGATTACGCGTCACCTCCATTGATTAGCGTAATTGGTCCTAAGGCTTGGATCTTGATATTGGTTGTTCATTCATCATTTAAGAAATAAGTGCCTTTGGACAATATAATTTGATGGCATGTTAAATCTTTAAGAAGTATTATATGTTAGTTTAAACATATGTTTTTTTCATTATTAAAAATAACCTCGAAAGGTTACTTAGTTTTGTGTGTGTGTGTGTGTGTGTTTTTTTTTTAGCAAAAAATCCATGTGCTGAATGTGCAAATATGCAGATGGTCATTTTTTCTAAGGCACTGGATACGGTTACCTGGAAAAGTAACCATAAGAAAAAAATTATTGTTACCTGACACAGGAAGGACGGACTAACGGAAAACCGTGTAACGGACGCGGGCCTGTTTGAATGGAAGTTACAATAAGTATTTTCTTATTGTTACCTGGCGTTATTGTTACCTGAATAGATGAATTTGAGTATTATTGTTGCACTTAAGAGTAACATTAACACTGTGTTTGTAATTGAAAACTTGAAATAAAAAACAATTTATTTTAACTAATTAAACTATCGTTGACCTAAATCATGAAAATACATCGGAAACACCGCCTTTTCTATAATACCCTCCAAGTTAACACATTTGGTCTGTTTTGCCATCGGTCGTAGGTAAAAAAAAAAGCTCAAAACGTATCAAATTGCCGGTAGTGGCAAAAACTAAAAGAAAATATGACAAAAGCGCGAAGATGTCCAGTGGAATTACATGTTGTGTGCAGATGATGTCCATATTCGGGCCTCTATTGGTTGTCTGGAATGGTGTCATCTTTCATGTGTCGGACTTAAAAATCCACCCGAAGCATTTTACTGGATGTATGGAAAAGTGAAATAATTTCCATCTAAATTAATCGTAATTCAAATTTTATTATTGTTTTCATGTCACTGTTTCATGTGTATTATAATAGGCTAAAAGAATTCGTTGTAAGTTAACGCATTTTCAGGTAACAATAACGAGCGGTAACAATAAGGAGAATTCTTATTGTTACTTTCATAAAAACTGGTCCGCATCCGTGGACCGGTTTATATTTTACTTTGACTTCCGGCGCCAGGTAACAATAATTTTTTTCTTATTGTTACTTTTCCATGTAAATCCAGGTAATCGTAGCCAGTTTGTTTTTCTAAATGGTTTGATCAACCTTCGTATAATGAATGAAGATGCATTCCTCGGGCGCTAAATCTGTTCCCGGGCACTATTTAGTACTCCCCGGGCGCTAAATATTTTCCCCGGACGCTAAATCCCTCCACGGGCGCTCCGGGCGCTAATTAGTGTGACCGATTTGTAGAGCTTCTTGAGCTCAAAACTGAAGGAAGAAACCGATGATCTAAAATTTCCTGCCATGATTGAGTATTCTGAATGACTTTGCTTTACCAAATGCCTGTACCAAGTCAGGACCATTGCGATCTATAACTATTCCGGTGTGTCTTCCATGTTTTGTCTTTTCTCTTTGACACTGAGATTGATCCTCCAACTTCGGTTATTTTGTTATTACCTTTATTTACATTGTTTATATCATCTTCTCCGGCCGGATCCCGACTAGCACCCCATCAGTTAGTTCTCTTCTCTTGTCTTTGGAATGGTGTATGATCAGTTATCAAATGATGCGGTATATACGTGGTTATATAGATGATTTTTCATATTATAGTAATCAACTTACATGATCAGCAAGCCAATTTTGAGTTTTCATTTTCAAATTAATTAATTACAGTAAAATAAATGTTTTCACACACACAAAAGAAGAAAAAAACCCAGATAAAGTTTCAAGTTAACATTTTACGCAAATGGCAATGATTGGTTCGATACGACAATGAAGCGTAAGGGGAAATCGTAAAAATAAGTTAAAACGCAAATCAAGTTGATGTTTAATAAAAGTATCTAACAAGCCAGGACACCTTCCGTTTTTTGTATCTTTTTGTGAGCGTTAATTGCTCTGAGTCTCCTGTTGCGTAAAAGCAAATGCCACGCGGCACCTCTGCTACACAGAAGCAACGCAGAACATATCTGCGGAATGCCCATGCAGTCGGAAAAGATTAATTACACTAGATACAACCAGGAAATGGGCAGCTAGAAAGACCTCAGACAGTCTGACGGTTGCCCGTGTGACAAATATCCCCAGGAACACGGGCCATACGGCTTTATACCGTGGCTAAACAACGGAAATAGAATAGGGAAGCCAACTGAAAACGATCAAATTTAAGTTTCCACTTCAATAAAATTAGACGCAATTAACGAAGTTACTAACAAAATGAATATATCAATCAGTGTTTCATGTGGGTTGAATTCAGCCAGATTCTATTGAACAAAAAATGCACTAGTTGATCAGCTATGCAGTTGATGATCAAATGTACAAACACCTTTTTTAGACTCTTTCTCTTTCGTTCCCAAATTTCTTTGAACCATGAAGTTAAAAATCTGAAAAATGTCTTTCAGGATTTTCGCCGTATACGCAAAAATGGCTTCCGACATAAGAAGTCGAGGCGCATCTTACAATATCCGAATTCTAAAAAAGCGCCAAAGATATCTTAAGTTATAGAACAACATGGAATGAAGAGATTAAGAGCAGTATGTTTCTTAAAGTAAGAAAACAAATTATTAAGGACATGTCCCTTGCCAGTTAAAATCAGTGTTTCGAGGTTTGAATTTCAAAAGATAATTTCAAAGAAGTACTTGAAAGATGTACCTGAAAGAGGCAATCAAATATCGTAAATCCGAAAAGACAAAGACAAAATCGGTAGACGCAAAATCATCACAACAAAACAAACACAAAACACACATTACAATCAAACCGCAGTCAGCTATATGAAATCAAGTAGAAACGTTCCTGTGGGCTCAGGTGCTCCGAAAGAGTAAGCAGATCCTGCCTCGCGGCTATAGCACAACCAACACTTTGCCAACGATCGATTAAGAATAGTGTGGGTCAAATGCGGAAAGGGTGACAATACTAAAACTCTATGTCAAACCAGCGTCTGTGCTCATCTGGGAGATAGAAATCCCGTATTTGTCTGCAAGCACATGATTCCGTTTAATTTCTTGGGTGACGCTAATAACCGGGAGCAACGTTACTGACCTGTGTTAGCAAATTACTTGTCACTGTCAGCTGTGGCACTCAATCAGGGAACTCAATCAGGACTCTCCGGATACGAAAACTCAACGTAATACGGCAGCGCAGAAGGAATGTTGCTTCACAAAAAAGGAAGTCAGTAATATGTATCAATAGAAAATAAAATGTGGAATAAGTGTACGCGACACAGCCCACAATTAAACGGCAATTTAGAAAAACCACAATGGACAAACGCCAGCAGCCTTCAACGAGGCCATGTGGCACTGCTCGCGGTTCTGCAATTGTCACCATAAAAGTTACAAAATAACACAAGAAAATGAGCTCTCAAGTTAAAGCTCTATAACGACTGGATATTTTAAAAAAAAATAACAGACATGCAATGAATATTTAAGACACACAAATCATAATAATATCAAAAGCAGTTGGTAAAAGAGATAATTCACGCTGCACACTTTGTGTTGGGAAGGTTTTTAAATTTGAATAAAGTGTCCCTTTGAAGACCTGGTGACTCCCCACTCCGGCTAAAAACAAAAATGCTGACAGTGTGCAATATAAATTTGAAAAAAAAATGCTGACAGCAATTAAACAACAGAAAAATAAATATAAAACAAGCTAGTATTGCTATCACAAAATAGAAAAAAAAGCACTTAGTCTACTGCATAATAAAAAAAAACACTTCGGCAAAATATAAAGCAGCCGACTGGAAGAACAGGCATGAAATGTCAGTAGGAAAGTTGAAGACATCACGTTTGTCCGATAGTGCTTTGTGCATTTAGCCTTGAACCTAATTTC
The DNA here is from genome assembly GCA_963971305.1 of Arcuatula senhousia. NCBI lineage: Eukaryota > Metazoa > Mollusca > Bivalvia > Mytilida > Mytilidae > Arcuatula > Arcuatula senhousia. The sequence continues at coordinate 48,277,025 of OZ020312.1, read as the reverse complement.
GGTTTCATGGTTGTGAAAAAATTACTGAAAAAGATGTTTTTTGAAATATGCTTCAAAATATGTATACTTTTTCATTTCATTTGATATTTATTACTGTGCATTCTTTTATTGCATGATAAGTAGTCGGTTAAAGTTTTCAAGTAGATAGATAGATTCATACATAAATCCACAATTATACAGTGTGGTGTTGTTAATTAGCCATCCATGTTAGATGTTTCATAGCGTTGTTAATTTTCTGGGTAATAAACCAATTAAAAGGTTAATAATTACCAGCCAATGAGTAAAGAAAGAAGAATAACTTAAAAATTATTGTTTGAAGAATCCGGGAAAAAAAATATTTCCGTAGCAGTTACTCCCCTTTTGCCACTCTTCGGAAGTTTGTTCCCCACGCTGAAACTCTTCCCACAATGCAGCATTCTGCTTCTAAAATGGAGTTCAAATATGAAGTTGGCGATTTAGTCTGGTTAGTTTTGTTTTATTTTGGTATTTCATTCTCAGTTATTTAAGAAATGGCTGATCCATGAGCTTATAAACGTAAAATTCTATTTATATTTGCAGGGCGAAGATGAAAGGCTTCCCGGCTTGGCCTGGAAAGGTAAGGCATTGTCAACACGGACTTGACCGGCATGTCAACAAACAACACAAGCTTACACTCGTTTCTATTGATTGGCTTAAGGAGCGAATTTAACAGCACCAAACACTTTTACTATATATTTACTAATTTGAAGAAGCATTTCATCATCAAATTTGAAGTAATATCGTGTCAAATTTCAATTAAAATGTGTTTATATTGAGTTATCTCCCCCTTTCTCAATCTACATTACAATTTACATGATTTTATTTCTATTTTTCACATTATGTGTTTTAGTGATTGTAATCATTTCATTCACAGCAAAAACATAATTAAATGCTCATTTGATGAAGACACAAAACCATTTGAGCTATGTAATGATCAAATATTTTGGCTGTTAAAACTTTAACTGCTGGTTCAAACTTCAAAACTCTGGTAAGATGTCAATGAAATTCAAATTGTCTGGTTCTTAGGTTTGTTAATTTTTGATTTTGAGAAGTTGAGCCAAGGCTTTAAAATGACAGTATAATATGCTGTATTGGATTTATTAACATTTTAGGTCATAGAGCCAAAGGATGAAGTTAAGAAGCCATTGAAGAAGACGCCACATCATTTTGTGTTTTTCTTTGGATCAGAAAATTAGTATGTTTAGAAATTATGGAAATTATATGTTAAGCTTCCTGTTAAATCTTAAGTTTGTTGTTGCCAATTTACCATATACATTTTGTACATGTACATGTAAGTTTATTGTGTGTAACATAACCTTCAAATGTACATGTTATTTTCATTAATGCAATAAGTTGGAATCTTATTTTTTTTTTTTAAATATAAGCAAACATTCTTTAACACAATAGCACAACACAACAGTTTCCATGATAACCTGCTCTGGAAAGTAGTAGCAAATGAAATCTGGGAATATAAAATGTATTTACAGATGAACTTCATTTGGCTTTTTAAAACAATGACATGATTTTCCTATGACTTTATGTGTTGTTTCAGTGCCTGGATTCCAGAAGAAAATATTTATTTGTATGCCATCAACAGAAATAAATTTAAGCTTAACAGCCGTATCCCTAAAGGATACAAAGAAGCTCTAGAAGCCATTGAAGATGAAGTTAAAGCCCAACCCGCCACAGTAAGATCAACAGCATTCAATATATGTTGTCATGTAAACATTTATACATGTGTGTGACAATATGTTTAAGATAAGTTACATGTATATGAACAAGCAAAAGCAAAACACTAAAATCATGTTTAAGACAGGGTTTGTTTAGCTAATTTGTAAAATAAGAGCTAAGACTAGAATAAAATATAATTTGTTTCTCCTTATCACATTATCCTCAGACCTGTATTATAAGCCCTACTATTGACTTTTTCAAAAGACCATCAAAAGGAATATGTATTATGCACATAGTCTTGAATTTATTTGCCTCATCCTTGAATTTTTAGCTCTACACTAAAGTTTGATGTTATTCCTAAAACAATGAAGTTTTAATACAAAATACATGTATATTGTGATAGGTAGAAGAAACACAAGTGGGAAAACAAAAATAAAGACTGATAGCACTATTATAAATAGATAAATTTTATTAGCAAGGGAAAGGATCATCGTCAGACTTGCACCAACTTTGCATTTTGAACTGTGGTGATCCCTGATTTATATAAAACCTGCATAAAAAATGACAGATATTTGTTTAACAAACCCAAAATATAATACTATATATTGTGCAATAAAGTTCAGGATCCTGTAGATCAGCCAGCAGCCTAAATGTGACCAGTGGTGTCTGTTCCCTATTTTGCAATTACATGATGTTCATTAATTTAATGCCAATTTGTTGTAAAACAAGGTTAAAACAATAAGAATTATGTTTCCTCCTACTTTTTGTCCTTTCCATTTGTCTGTCTGTGTCACAAAGTTTACAGCAAAACTCCTCTAAAATTGCTGAAGGGAATTCAACTAGTTTCAGAGGAGTTGCACTGACAAACTTTGTGACACAACAAATACAATATGTCTCCCCACAAAAGAGGGGGGGCAATTATTTTGTGAACAAACAATACACTGTCTAAGAAAATTAAAAAAAGAAAGAAATAGTTGCACACTGTTATATTACTTTAACATTTAGCAACAAATCAAGATTTCAGATGTCTTATGTCAGAAGTGTCATTTAATCTGTACCAATCTTGATTATTCTCATGCTCCCTCTCTTTACTTATAGAAGAATTCTAGGACTTTAGAACTTCCTTCAATAGATGAAGAATTGGCACAGATATTCCCTAACAGACCAGACAGCCCTATCAAGGATAGAAAGGTAAGGACAAAAAGAGAAAATTTATCAAGGAGGTAAAAAAAATACATTTTGTGCATCTTAAATTTACATCAGTGAGAAGTATTCAAACTGTTTTTTAGACAGAACAAAACCTAGTGGAATTCAGATCTAAAAGTAAAACGGAAAAAATAAAAAATTAAAATGTTTTGACAACAACAAAAACGAACAGAAATAACAAACATATGAATGATTGCTGTTTTTGAACATGTTACACTCAGTGCAAACCAGTAGCACTTTATGTAGGGTGTAAAATGGTCATAACAGCAAGTGAAAAGCATATCATTTAAAAATTGATACCATTCCTCATAAAGTCCATTTGACAGTTAAAATAAGCACATAAAAGACAATCAAATTCATATTCATAAGTTAACTTGGCTAAATGTCTCAAATTTATTTTAGGTTCATTTTTAAGAATTTTACAATTGCCTTAAAATTTGAAAACAAAATTTTTTCCATAGACATTATAAATAATTTTCACTAATTTCAATTATGGTGTATACTGTGGTTTCATTATTATATGTGAGCAGGGATCGCGCTGGGCTTCGCCAATGTCGCAAATTGCGATATTTTTTTCTTGCTGGCGACAAAAAACGGCTGCTGGCGATTTTTCTGGCGCCTAAGTAAGTTTTAAAATTTTCGATCGGAAATTGAATACACATCGCCAGTATTGATCAATATCTCAACAGGTAAGTTATCGTGTGTGACCACCTGTCGCCACGGATGAGCAGGTAGATAATTGAATAGGTAAACGGTAGATCACAGCAGGTTGAAGAAAAGGATTAACGACTAATTAGAAATTAGGCTCACATCTTTATAATGCAATAAAGGTGTCAAAACAGTGATCAGGAACAAATTTCTAATGTACGCCTGAATGACTTTAATTGTCCAAGCCAATTTGACAAAGTATCGTGTGTTGATAGCACACATGGCCTCATGCAAGGAATTATATAGATGTAATTCCTTGCCTCATGTCAGCCAAGGTTTCAAAACAAATAATTGCCAGTAAATCAAAATTATCTCCAGCTTGGGATGAGTTTTTATTCACAAAACAATGAAGAATTTAATCTGTACCTTATTAAGTTCCTCAAATAATCACAAGAAAGAAAGTACACATGTAAACAAACAATTCTATTTTTAGAACAATTAAAATGAGGTTACTGAGGGAAATACACAATAATGATTTCAGAAAGCAAAAAAAGAAAGGGAAGATAAATAAATCAAAATAAAACTAATTTTATTATTCTTATTTATAAAAAAAAGAAACTGAAAAGAAGTTGTTTATAGGCACAGAAATATTTTTACCAAACTATTATTATCAGCTGACTGTTTTTTTTTTTTCAAAATGAAATAAATAAACAAACACATAACAATAATGGAATAAGAAGTTTTTATTTGAGAAAATCATGATAATTTTTATTAAAACATTCTAATAATGTATAGGATTCAATAGAAACCACATGAGTCATGATTGATGAATCTTTATAATGTGTCCACAGTCTGTCAAACATTGATCTTTTGCAATCTCTGTTGGTCATGAAAATGTGATGGATTCTACAAAATTTTATCTTTGCTTTCCTAAATAATACTTTTTTCATAGTGTTCATTTAGTGCTTTCAGTGATCTTTATTCTCTAGTTTGAGTATTCATTCATATGGTTCTGGGTTTTTTGTGTGTGTATTGTTATGTTTATTGTATTGTTATTATTTAATTTGTATATGGCAATAAGCATGATAAATAATTAAATAAATCATGGTATGTTTTATTTCAAAAAGATATCAAACATGTCAAACAAGAAAGGCTCCACCTTCATCATTTATTATCTAAAAAGTCTTTCAATGAGAATAAACCATCCTTCAACATGCACCTGAAAAAAGACTGAAAACAATATTTTTAACATATACATCTAAGCATACATTACACAAGTATGATCCCTCAATGAAAACGGTACTGGCTACACTTTATAAAAACTTGCGACTTAATTTCAAATCTGGTGATTTTTCTGGCGACAAAAATTTTGAGGCCAGAGCAGCCCCTGTGTGAGTTATCGATTTTTGTGGGTGGCTACCCAGGAAAAAGGAATTTAAATTAGATCTGTATGCTGCAGTCATTTAAGAATCCATGAACTGATCCTTTTTCATCAAACCATGAAAATTGGTACCCACAAAAAAAAAGAATCCGCAGTAACTACTTTCATGAAAAGTATGAAAAGTGTCACAGGTAACAATCCTTTTGGGTGTAAAATTAGTTTGTCTGCTGTATCAGCCCTCCTGAATATGTCCATAATGTCACGTGACACTACCCACATTACATGTATGTGATATAACATGGATGATACAATTAATCAAATTAAGCATTACATCTGAAATTAAATAAAATTGTTATATTATCATAATTATATGTTAAACAGCAAGAATGTCAGATAAATGTTATATATTCTTGCTGCATTTACCTTTGTTGAAAGAATAGAAACAAGTACTTGCCCCTTAAAAAAAGGATTATGGTTTATTTGAAAAAAAATAATTTCATGTTTTTATTTTTAGATGAAAAAAGATGGAACACCAAGAAAGGAAAGGAAGGTAAACAAAAAAAAAGTTTGCAAATCCTAAAATGTTCAAATTCTATGAAATATGTACTCTTATGTATGTTGCCTATATAAGTCAACACACTGCATGTGGCCAAATGAAGAAACATATACTATACATGGGAACAAATTACATCTAATGAAGTTTTGGTTGCACTAAATTTCAACATAAAAGATGAATTACTCAGCATGCAATACTGCCAATAGATATGTCTTTTGTTGGAATGGCAAATTAATTCCTATGAAAGTTTACTGATAGTTAATTAGCATGCAATACATTATTATATACAGAGACATTATTGGAATAATTCCCCTAACTAGTGCAAGAATAGTTGAAAATATCAATACATTATGAATAAAGAAATTTAGGAAAAAAAAAAATTAATACAAAGGAAAATCACATAAAAACAACCATATAGCAAACTATCTGAAATTTGTATTTAGATTTACTGTATTCATGCTACAGGATGGGTGTTTGTCCATTACTTGGGTTACTCATCTCCCAGTGCTCCAAAACATAATGCAGATGTTCACTTACTTGAGCATAGTTTAATCTGATTAATTTTTTGGTAGTACAGGTATTTCTTTGTGAGCTGCAGATCAGAGTTAATGAAAGTTTTTATTACATTTTTGAAAACCTTCAATTAAAGAATTATTTTAAAACATGTGCCATTTATTTCAGTCATCTGGAAATGTTGGCCGACCACCTAAATCTAAGGAAGGAACTGAAAGAAAGGTAGGAATCATTCTCTTTTACAAGTAAAATACATTATTGAAAATACTAATTATCGTTTTACTTTACATTGATCTTATTATAGGAGTCATTGATATATTAGTGATAGAGGGACCTAGTAATGGCCTTCCTCGATCAGTCACACTTTTGTGGACACAACTCATCTTAAACCACTTAAAAGATTTTGCCAAATAAAATTAGGATTGTTTATCATGGTATGTAGATGATTATATTGGAACACCATTTTGATTCAACAAATTTTATAGGAATAAAAGAACTTATTGACTTGGTTCATTTGAGGTCATAGAAACAATTGTGTGTGAAACTCCTCTGAGACTGCTGAATGGATTTTGCTGAAATTTTGTAGTATTGTTCATCATGATCATGATGATATGTATTTATCACAACTTTATTTTGATTTGACAAATATTATAGGACTATATCAACTTTGTGCATATTAGATCATGAAAGCTAGAATGGTGAATTATTCCAATCTGCAACACATTTGCAGCCTTAAGGTAGATGGGGTGTCTAAAAAGTTATCCATAGAATTTTCTTAAATTTTAATCACAGTTAGTTTACAATGGTACTTTAAATCTCGATAATTAAATAAAAACTTCACCACAAGACTTTGACAAATGGATGATTTCAGTACTTTTTATATAGGATCAATAGGGAAAATTCAAATTTCTTTTGCCAAAACAAAATCCACTCCATAATTTTTTCTTAAAATTTGTGAAAATCTTTGTTTTCAACGGATTTTTAAATATACTTAATAAAATATAAAGTTCACCATCAAAATTTTTGAAAAATGTGAAAAATGTTTTTTTTTCCCTATTATTTCTATACAAATTATCTCCCCTTAAAAGTACGGGAAAATATTGAAATTGGCAAAGAAGGTGTATTTTATCCTAACTTTTGTTGTAATTACCAATTTTGATATTTACCTAGCCCAATAGAATTCAATGGGAACAACAAGCATTATAGACTCTAAAGTTTTGATAGATGTGCAAAAAAGATGCTCAGTGATAGACACCCCATCTACCTTAATAGCTATATTCTGTGTTTTTTATACGACCGCAAAAAAATTGCGGACGTATTATGGTATGATGCTGTCCTCGTCGTCGTCTGCGTCGGCGTCTGTTAACATTAGTGTATACATGATAACTTTTGTTCTAGTTATTTGATTGCTATGAAATTTGACAGTGATGTTCCTTACTATAAAAGGATGGATGGGATTGATTTTGGGGGTCCCCCCTTTTTTCATTCAGAAATTAGGGGCCAAAAAGGGGCCAAAGTTGCAACTTTTTTGTTTGTTCCCACAATAACTTTTGTTCTGGTTAACCAAATGATGTGAAATTTTCCAAAAATGTTTCATACCATAAAAGGATGAATGGGATTGATTTTGGGGGTCTCCCCTGTATTCTTATATAAATGAGGGGCCCAAAACGGGCAAAAAATCAAATATTTCATTTGTTCTCACTATAACTTTGCTTCTGGTCGGTAAATTGTTATGAAATTTGAAAATGATATGCATTACTATTATACTATAAATGGGATTGATTTTTGGGGTCCCCTTTTTTCATTTAGATATAAGGGGCCCAAAAGGGGCAAAAAATCTGACTTTTTTATTTTTGGTCCGATTTTGATTTTTTTGTTTTGTTAGTTAAGTCTTGTCTAGTGGTGGATAGAAAATGGAGGATTAATCATTGCTTTATCCCCCAACCCCATTTTGGAAATAGGGGCCAAAGGGGCCATTATTGAAACTTTTTTATTTATTGTCCGCTTTCAATTTTTTTTTTGCAAATAAATACTTGTAGTGAATTAACAAAATTGAATATTTATTTTGCAACACTTCCCTCCCCCTAATTGCTGCCAGGGGCCAAAAGGAGCAAAAGTGAAAGGCAGAAGATACCATTAGTTTTGGGCCAAAAGGGGAAATGTTTTTATAACTGTAATTTATTTTCGTTTGCTTTTGAACAAAAATTGAATTTCTTGTGAAATGTGGATGGTCCACCAAAGGCTGCATGTGTCAAAAAACTTTGTCAGTCCACCATGGGCTGCATGTGTCCAGAGCAATTGACTATCCATATTTGGCCTAAAACGTACAACGTGTTCAACATGTTGCGGTCGTATCATGCTGCGCTCGGCGAAGCATTTTATTATTTAAAGGCGACAGGGGACATACCCATGCGTATCATGTCCTTTCTGAAAATGAGAAAAAAAACAAGACTAATTTTTAAATGTTATCAATCAAAATCATCATTTTGCATGTTTTGTGGATGAATACTTTTTATACGACCGCAAAAAATTTGTGGACGTATAATGGTATGATGCTGTCGTCGTCGTAGTCGTTGTCGTCGTCAGCTTTGTCGTTGTCTGTTAACTTTAGTGTATACAATACACGATTACTTTAATTTAAGTTATCCAATTGCTATGAAATTTGACAATTATGTTCCTTAAACTAAAAGGATGGATGGGATTGATTTTGGGGGTCCCCCCTTTTTTCGTTTAGAAATTAGGGGCCAAAAGGGGGAAAAAATGCTACTTTTCTGTTTGTTCCCACAATAACGTTTGTTTTGGTTAACCAAATGCTGTTGAATTTTACTTCAATGTTTTATTATTCTTCATAATATAAATTTGTGAAAATATGTTTATGTTGTGTAAATAATTATTTGAATAGATAGTTAACAAAATACAACATAAAACTCAAAGCATTATATTAAAATGGAAACCATAACCCTAAATTTGAAAGGGGGTAAAGGGTTGGATGCTTTTGTTCTCAACTCTGCTCAGTTCTTCTGAGCATATGATATTTTGATCAAATAACTTTTGTACATGAAGCTGTATATTATTGAAAATTATTTAAAACCTGGGAATTATTTTAAATTTAATGTGATGATAATAAGATTTTCATTTATATGCTTTTTAAGAATTTCAATATTTATTCAGATAAAGTCTTTGTTTTGAGTTAAGGTAGATTTTTTCAATTCTTATTTATTTTGAACTTTAGAATATCTTTCAGAGTTTTGGTGGTTTACCTCCCAAGAAAAGACTATCAGGAATGACAGAGGAAGAACTCAAAGCCAAGAAACAGAAACTTTTCTCGGAAGGGAGACTCAACACTAAAATTAAACCTAAAACATCTGTCTCAGCAGAGGTAACAAGTTTTTGACTTGAATATATAGGTCAATATTTATTAATGCATGTGAAATGTGGATGAGTATTGTATCATGTTGTTTTTAACTATATTCACATTTTTTTCCTTTTCCATGCAAATAATATCCTACTAAAGTTTGAAAACTATGTCCATTATTTTTAATTTTGATATATTTAAATACATGTATAGATTCAGAGATGGAACAAAGTCAAAATGGAGAGCCGGTGGTGTAGTGGTTAACGCGTCGGGCTACTAACACCGTGGTTTGTCGTTCGATCCTCGTCAGGGGTGAAAATTTCATGAACCAATTTTCCGACTCTCTTGACACCATTTGCGAGGATGGTCTCAAGAACCGATGCTAGTCCTTCGGAAGGGACGAAAAAAGGTTGTCCCGTGTATGGGAGAGCAATACCCCATGCACGTTAAAAAACCCTTTGTAGAGTTCGATAAGAGTAGGCTCAATGGGGGCCGCTACAAAGGCCACACTCGCAATCTGCTAGCTGGAGAGGGATTAATATAAGCATTAAGCTTGTTTCCCAATCCAGGATAAATAAATATGTTTAAACACAAAATGGAAACACAAAAAAAAAATAAAAAACATCAGGTTTTTTTCTCATAAACTTGGCCACTTTCACTGTTTTATTGTATGTACCTTAAATTAATAGGAGTTAGGACAAACAATTTAGACTCATTCTGATATCAAAAACCACAAAAGGAGAATTCAAATCATCTCTTGTGTCTTTGGCATATGACTGAATTTTGTTTGATCCTTCTGAGATTAATTTAAGTTGAAGTCTTAGAATGATAACACCATACTAAAAATAATTCTTTCGACTTCTCATTCAGATCAATAAATTGAAGCAATTTTTCCAGTAAACTTGACTTACAAACACACAAACACCAAAAAAAAATATTGAGAATGAAAATAAAAGATGAGGCAAAATTTTAAATTTTTTATTGGGCTTCAAGAAGAATTTCTACTATAGAATCAGCTCAAAATCAGAAGAAAAGTCCCTTTCCTAAAGCTCTTTGAAATTGTCAAAAAAATAAATTAATAACTGATCTCTTTTTTATAAAAGATATTCATGAAAAAATGAAAATTTTCCCATTCATTCTACATAAATTATCTCCCATGGATTTAGTACAGGAATTTCTCATTAAGGTTAAAATGTCATTTTCCATGTTAAAATTGCTTCTTAGTTGATAAAATATGATATATAGTTTTTGTTTGCCAAGGCCAGTTAGTTTATGAATCATATGTACAAAATACCAAAATGTGCCAAAAGATGTTTTGATAGCCTCAATAAACCTAATATAAAACAAATCATCTATAACACCGAAGAATATTATTCAATATAACACCCAGACTTAAAATGTTGGTGGTAAATTGAGATAAGAGTGTCTGTTCATTTGTCTTTCTGAGTACCTCTTTATGTTTCCATTAGATCTGTTTGGTTGCAATCTTTTTACTTTACTTCTCCCAAAATGCTCCGTGAACTTCATAATACTTTTGTCTATCTGATAATTTTTTTTGTCCCCCGCCGTAACGCGTCGGAGGGACTTAGTAATGGTCTTCGTCCGTCCGTCTGTCTGTCCGTCTGTCCGTCACGTTTTTTGTGGGTGCAACTCCTCGGACACTACTGAACGGATGTTGCTGAAACTTGACACACTGATAGGGTACAATTAGTAGATGATCATCCCATATTTGAAATTCTCAAAATGGCTGCCGTTTCCATGGAAACAGGGAAGAAAGGTCAAAATATAGGACATTCAATATCTCGGTTACCTAGGTGCACAGGGTTCTGAAATTTTGTAGGCTGATAGAGCAAAAGGTACTCTATAATAATATGAAAAAAAAATTTGAAGCGATATTTACGGTTTTCGAGTTCTTTAAGAATTTGTGATTTTTCAGTCCGAAAAATGGGACTTTGTGAAACGTTTTTGTGGGTGCATCTCCTCAGACACTACTGAACCGATGTTGCTGAAACTTTACATACTGATAGGGTACAATTATTAGATGATCATCCCATATTTGAAATTTTCAAAATGGCCGCCGTTTCCATGGAAACAGGGAAGAAAGGTCTAAATATAGGACATCCAATATCTCGGTAACCCAGGTGCACAGGGTTCTGAAATATTGTAGGCTGATAGAGCAAAAGGTACTGTATAATAATACAAAAAAAGATTTTGAAGCGATATTTACGGTTTTCGAGTTATTTACGAATTTGTGATTTTCCGGTCCAAAAATGGGACTTTGTCATGTCAAACGTTTTTGTGGGTGTAACTTCTTGGATACTACTGAATGGATGTTGCTGAAACTTTACACACTGATAGGGTACTGTTAATAGGTGATTATCCCATATTTTGACAACCTATTTCTATTGTTTCTCAGAGAATATATTGCTTGAATTGACATATCACACAACTTTTATGTGGCGACGGGGGACACATGACTACGCGTAGCAATCTTGTTTGGTTTTGTGTTTCCTTAGTATTCCCTCTTTTCGTATATAGTGGGTTATCTCCCATTTGCAGAGTTATCTTCTCTTTCCAGAAGGTATTTTATACTAGTTACTGTGGGGAAATATAAGTTTTCTGTATTTATTTTTTATTTTGTCAAAAAATTTCTAAAAGTTTGATATAATAATTTTCAAAAAGGTATTTAACATGTTTTTCTTGACGAATAGGGACTGCTAGGCCCTTTGAGTAATTTAGAAAAAATAAAAACTTTATTTTCCCATTCATTCCAATGTAATATACCTACTGTAATGGAGGACAACTCTTGCAAATGGGAGATATCTCACTATTTACGAAAATAGGGATTAGCAAATATGGACTTAGCTATTAGATAATAGAGACTTCAATCTGCTACTCTACAGTGTACACTCCAGCTAACACGGATTAATCAAAGCCGTGATGTCGTGAAGGCGACCATTAACTCATAATGGACTGTCCTTGACGGCCATCGATAAAATCATCGTGGATTGTAAAACGATGTCCGCGAAGAAATCCACGTTGAAAATGGATATGCGATATATTAATGCAGAAACAAATGTTCGTTTGATAGACACTTGGGGTTTTTCTAATTTAAAGTATTTTTAGATGTTTAAATAGGTTGCTTTCATATATACTGATTTACTTGTAAAAAACATTAGCTAAGTTATGTTGTTACTTTTAATGGAAGTTTTTGTTTAAAAATGGTCAATGATTTTAAAAAGTTTTCATTCCCCATTAAGAGCCTCTGTTGTTTTATCTGGAACCACATTCCTTTGTAATTGTCACCTGTCAATCATTCCTTAAGATATTTAAAGATGAAAGGTGACTGACCGGTGAGATTAAAATATTCTCACGCACCTGGAGTTGAAGTTATTGTTGCAGACGATGACAGGTAAATCAATTGAAGGATGCTCCAATCAAAGATTAGAATTTAGACACACCCACAACAGCTCGAATGGAAAATTCCACTGGCACAATTATTTACTTCGTAGAATAAACAAACAAATTTAGCAGATGTGAATTATACCTGGCCACGCCATGGCCTACTCTACGGGAGACCACCTTACAAATTACATAATCCAGATAATACATGTAATTAGCATGTGGGTCTGAAGTATTATACACAGGAAACGGTAGGTCAACCCCTGTTGTGCACTGCTGTTGGTCCGAGCATCAAAGTGTCATGCAAGGTCAAATTTACATCTTACATTGTCTTCTATCAATTCAAATAGTCGTAATTCTTAAAAGGCTGATTAGGAACTGAAGTTAAATTTGGTGCAAGTCCCGGGCTTTGGGTCCTGTCTTGTTCCATTTCAAATCAGTTTGAAATGAATTTTCCTTTCATATAAGATTATTAGATAAAAACTTCTTAAGTTTTCATCATAATTAAAGATCGTCCATATTCTCATTTCAGCCCAGATTGCTGTCATTGTTAAAAGAATGAAAATGCCGTGCTGAAGTTAATTTTGGCTTCTGTCTTTTTCGATTTTTAATCAGTTTGAAATATTTTTTTCTTTCATATAAGTTTATTACATAAAACTTTTTAAAACTTTCTTGAAATCTTAATCATAAAGACCTCATTTCAGCCAAGGTCGTTGTCATTTTTAAAAGAATGAAAATGCGCTGCAGTTCACTTTGTCGCAAGTCTTTCACTACCGTCTTTTACAAATTGAAAAATTATAAAGAATTGTCCTATTTATAAGATAACAAAAAATAATTGCTGCAATAATTTCACTTGTATTAAATTTCGTTACAAAAGCGTAAGTTACTAGTCTTCATCAAACATATCGCGTAAAGTATTACATCTGCATTTTCCGATAGGTGATTATAAGAATTAAGAAAAAATTACAATTTTCACGTAAAATGGTATTTTTGTTTCTCCGTTTTGTGATTCACACGTATATATGAATAAGTCAAAGTGGAAAGTTATACTTGTAAACTTCAAGAGTAAATCTTGCTCGCATTACACAGGACCGACAGATTTGCTGAAACTGCAAGACGCTTGCCCTAAAAGAAAGACAAATTTCGTCTAGGTATTTATATGACTTAATTCTTTTTCTTTTCCAGTTACAGTTGTAAAATCTTTTAATTTCAAAACGTAAAAACTTATTTAGTACATCACCGATTTCAAATTGATTTTTGAAATAAATTAAACTACATAGAAGTCCGAACTGCCGACGGTTCTTTTTTGATCCTAAATCTTGATCAGTCTCTTTTCCTCTCACTTTTATTTTAAATCTAATTCTTATATAAAATATGCTTCAAATTGAATACAACATAGCCTTTCAAATTAGGTTTTTAGATGTATACAATTAACTGACGGCAATGAAGATTTTTCAATATGTGGATCGTGTCTTTCTGGCATATTCCATATTCTTTCGTTTTTAAATTCTATAACATCGATGATGACCGCTTTTACGGGTCAAAAAATAAAAAAAAGTCTAAGTTTAAAATTCATATAATATACATATTACGAATTTTTATGTCAATCATTGCTTGACCGATTTTACGTGTCTTTCTCAATAATTATATAACTTATAGCGCAATCTTAATCATTAAAAACTTTTCAAATTTACATCTATTGAAATATTTCAATCAGTTAGAATAAAGCTTACAGGTAACAGTAAGTAGGTTGATGATAAGGTTCATGTACAAATTAATGATCTCTGGTCAGGCTGGCGATAATAAAACCACAGGTGTCAGCATTTTTAGAGTTGGTAACCTTCATACAATTTACCTGTCATTCACACCTACTTACCTGATTAGTTCCGCCCATAAAGTTATTTTCAATTGTGGAACATCCAATGAAATGAAGAACTTAAATATTGATTTTCCAATATGAATGGGGCATATAATTTTGCCAATCAGAGATTTTCCAATCTACACGAGGCATTTAATAAAAGGTAATAAAAAAAAAGATCAAACAAACCGATTTGACGAGCGACGGACTTGATTAGATCATCAAACTTTAATAAAAAGTTTTGTTAAACCCGATTGTAACCTTAAATATTCACTAATGAAACTACTCATCGATAAAATAAACAGCAGACTATGATTTCCACGATAGATAGAAAACGTCCATCTAAAGACGTGGCGATCGCGGAATTAACGATTATCTAATAAGTAATTAAAATCCCTTTTCATCCGCTTAAAGACGCGGGCCTCTGATTTTCCATTATAGCTGCAGTGTACAAATCTCTCATCCGAATTCAGGTGTATTTTTATGAAAACTTTGACAAAATGAAGAAATTATTTATAAAAGGATATGGAGTAAATGAACATGAGACAATAACACTTATGTAAACTCCAACTGCAATTAATTTTATGAACTGTATGGCCATTTCAGAATTTTATTCCTCGTCAGCAGACATAGGAAATCCACAATTCAAAACAAGTGTTTGAAATGCATAAAATCAAAAGATATCCTAATAGTCAGTAATATCAAGTAAACCTAAGAACAAACTACGATGGAGGGAGTTAAATCTTAGGTTTTAGAATTTGCATAAATAATAGAAATAAACAAAGTGTACACAAAGTTTACTTCTGATTGAAACGAACCAAAAAATAAATATTAATATTGCTATTTTCAGGAACCTCATTTAGATAATGATCTCGACATAGATGATAACCTCCCTCTCTCACCGCCTAGAGAATCTCCGACAAAATCACCAAACAACAAATCCTCCACTGCCACACAGATAGAAGAACCCAAATTACGTACACATAAATCCATCATCCCTACCCCGCTCAGGATTGGATTTCTAGGCTTGGGGATAATGGGGCAGGGGATGGTAATGAACCTTCTGAGATCTGGTCATGAAGTGACAGTCTGGAACAGAACTCCACAGAAGGTATGTAAATCTTTCTTTATTATACCCCCACTCATAAGAGATGGGCTATATTGCAATCACCTTGTCTGTCTGTCCATCTGTCCATCCATCAAAAACTTTTGAAACAGATTTCTCAGCTTCTACAGAAGGGATTTATTTAAAATTTGGTACACCGCTTTCTAAGGATGAGTTGTAATGTGCCTCCCCTTTCCAGGTCAGTCGGGCATCCACTTCCTGTTTACTGAATGGTCGAGTGGAGGTATCTTTAGCGCTACTAAGTGCAACCCCTTGTTACCAATTGTCCTTAAAATTGATTTTTTGTTCCTCCTCAAACTTGTTTTGGGGTTTAAGGATTAGCCATGTCTGTCCATCATATGGAATTTGATGAAATTTTCATGAAAATTAAACAGCCTTAGGAGATGTGAATGAAATTCATGAAAGTTCTTGGATCTCATTTGAATAGAATATTTTCAGTAGTTTTGCATACAATTTTTTTTTCATTGTAAATACATGTACTTGATATTTATGGATAAAGAAAATACAATATTGTATTTCATAACAACCATTTGATGTTTTGCTATGATATCCCTTCTTTTGTTTTGTTTTTGTCTTATTTATGTTTTTTCGCTACAAACATTGTAGCTTACTATTATTTGGTTAAAGTTTCTATTCCTATTTTTGATTTCTTGTTTTGTATTTAAACTGTTTCTTGTTCAAGGTTAATTATTCAAGATTCAAATTGACCATCAAACATTTATCCGGTGGCCAATATCAAGAATATCATTTGAAAAGTTTATATGTGAATTCACCATGTTCAAAGCAGTGTTTAAACTTGTTTAAAAAGAAGCAAATAAACACAATAAAATATTTTATTCTGTGTAACATTTATAAACATAAAAGAAAAACAAAACATATTCTGCCTACATGAACATTTATAATTACTGAGTAGGGAGGCAAAATAAGAAGTCCTGATATCTATTGCACTGTAAACTTATCTGGTAAAAAATATCATTCAAATTAATCTTTATAATGCAGTCCTGTAAGTTTGGCATATCATGGAAAATCTTAATAAGTAAATTGAAAGAACAATAACTGATGTACTGAAAACATTATAAAATTTTTGTGGGTTGCATTTTTGTAAAATTTAATGTAACATTTTCACTTATATTTTGAGATTGTGGATTAAGCAAAAATAGCCCCCTCATAAAAATTTCCACATTTACAGTCAAGGATAATGGTTTTACATTTAGGCCATGATAATATCATTCCTAGATTCTCATTTAAACTTCTTAAAGTTATGGGGCCAGGTTGTGAATTTTATTTTTTTTCCATTCAATAAGATATTCTGGCATTTGAACATAAACGAACATAATTTGCTTAAAAATCAACATAAAATTTTTTAAGAAGCTAGAAATCAGAGCAAGAGGGGATGAGAATCTATGATGTTTTTTTTTATATTGGCCTTACTGTGAAGGTGTTATTTTTCATGAGGTACCAATTTCCATGGTTTTCATGGGTCAAGAAATCACAAAACTTATATTACCATCAACTATCAAATTTGGCATTGATTTCTATTATGAATTGATTACATACAATCACAAATTCATTAATTGAAGAAAAACAATTTATTTCCAATCCATGAAAATTGATACCAACAAAGTAAATTCAAGTACTTTTACAGTATGTTAGAAAGAATTGTTGACATAATTTACCGTATAGCGGGTAATTTTCGCAGCCTGCAAATTTCGCGATTTCATACCAAATGACTTAGTTTTTATTTACGCGGACATTAATTTTTGCGATTTCATTATATTCTCAATACAAATTAATATTTATTCTATATTACGTGTGTTCAATATTTTGTGATAGAATAATGGTCGCGAATATAGCGAAAATTAGAACCTCGCTAAAATTTCCCACTATACGGTATATTTATATGTAAATCTATTATTCACCATTCAAACAAGATCAATGTTCACTATTTGTACAATAACATAATTTTTGTCATTTTTTTAACCCAATTTATTCAGGCTCTGAAAAAAATCTATTTATCCACAAAGATCACAATCCATAGCAACTTAATGAATGCAAAAAGCTTTTAAATTTTACCTTTTGTCAAAATTTTATGGAAGTCAGATACCAATGTTTTGTTCAGCCCAGCTTTTACAAAAGATGGGTGAACTACACTCCTTTGGAAAAATTTTATGAAGTACAAAAAAACAATGGTTGATTCCATTCAAATGTGTGAAAACCTAAATATTCTCAATTCACCCCTTCAAAAAAGATCCATCGGGTAAATCCCAAATATTCAGAGTATTTTACTCCAAAACCCCCTCTGGACATAACACTGGATACTGAAATCCCCAAAACAATGACTGTTCCTTCCTTTCAAGAACACATTAAAACTATCTTATAACCAATGACCTTTAACTATAAAATGAATATCATGTACTAGATAAGATGTGACTTGGTAAATGTTTAACTTTAATTATAAAATTTTTAGGCGAAAGTATGTTCTATGAAATAATTGATTTTTGGCCGGATTTCACAGAGTAAAAATCTGGGTTATAAAATGGTGAATGTCGGGCGGGCAAGCGGCGGCGGGCAGGGAAAAAATTTTTGTCGTAACAATTTTCTCAGCAACTACTAATCACAGCCACTTGATACTTGGTATACAGCATCAGGGTGGGGTCCCATAATGTGGGATTCGATTAAAGGTCTGTCGCTCACCTACTTCCTGTTTAACAAAATCCAGCCATTTTTGACTTTGACAGATTTTTTTTTGTGGATCATTTTGAGAATCTATTTGAAATGATTTACAATCATATTTGATTCTCTTGTAAAGGGAACATTTAGCACATAACCTACTTAGAATATAGAATTCATGTTCTACGAATAATTGACACATTAGTGTGTTTTATCTACACAATTATGAACAAAGTGCGAGTGATTCTGACAATAATTGGGTAATCACAACATGTGAAAACAACAGTCATATCAATAGTCTTGGTAAAGAAAACCAAAAACATCTTTTCATACACAAGTATCAATGTTTCTTGAATTCGGTGTCTTTTCAGTGTCATCATCACTTTCATCTATCATGTGGATTTGTATTAAAACTTGGTCCAATTCGTTGCAATCAAACATCACATCATTTTCACCCTCCGAACTATCTTCCCTCATTTGACTAGAATTATCTACCCTTGATAGATAGGAGTTATCTCCCATAGATTGACTAGTAATGTCCTCCCCCATGGTCTGTTGGTCGTCATTAAGCAGGCATGTTTGCTCCCCATTGATATTTAATTGACTAGAATTTGGGGTAGTGTTTGATGACTCTGCCGTCTGATATTCGGCATCGCTTTCAGAAAGAGTTGGAGAAGGAATTCCAAGATCAGGATGTAAGAGGTCTGTCTCAAAAATCATAGACTCGGCACGAACACATTCAGAATCAATAATCATGCGACAGTTATCAAAGTTCATCGTCTCCAATAGCTTCATCACATGGCGTTGTTTGATTTTATATTTCTTGTGTATCCTTGCCATTTGAGATGAACCATAATCCCTTATCCTAAACAGCTGATTGTTGTAGGTCTCTCTTAGGTGTTCCAGCTTCTGGGCACTGTTTTCCTTCAGTCTTGTCACTTGGCTACTGTAATTATCACGAATTGTATCAATTTTAAGAGATGCCCATTCTCTCTTCTGACTAGCCCCTTCTTTGAATCGCATTGACTGGGACGAATAGTTTTCTCGAATTCTGTCCAGCTGATTATGATAACCATCTCTTATCCTGTTAACCTGAGTGTAGTAGTTTTCTTTGAGACGAGCCAGTTGAGCACTTTTGTAGGTATCCATACTTTCCACAAGTTTCACGATAGCTTCTCTACGTCTCTGATTGATGCATCTTCTGACCAGAGCTGATATGATGACATATATAAGATTCAATGTGAAAAACGTAGCGGCACATGCAAGTCCAACCAGGAGGCTCCATACCATGTTATTGTCCAGACTTGACTGATCAATATACAGGGTAATATCAACAGAGGAAGTATTCCGAGAGTTTTCAACAATGCATTTGTACACACCAGTGTCACTCCTAAGCATGTAGTCTATGAATAGATTTCCATTACTCAAAACAACTACACGTTCTGGATTTTCTGATAAATCACTTTGGTATGAGCTAGAATTGTGCCAAGTGTGACCAAGGTGGTAAATTCCATGGCTTAAAACATCATCTGGGGAGGGATGTGATCTTTCTATTAATGCATGACTAGGAAAGAAATAAAGCCTCCTTTCTCTTGGTGTTACCCAGGTTATAAGTGGATTCTCCGCTTGCCAATCACACTGCAAGATGATAGATCCACTTATTTTAATTTTGACATTTGTCTCATTTGAGTTAACTTTAACTTCACCACAGTTCAAGTTTTTAAAATCAAAATTACTTATTGGACTTTCTTTGTTGTTGTGAAAGCATTTTGTATTGGCCAAGTTGTTGAAGATGATATTTGAGTTGTTTTCTTGAGACTTTATCCATTCTGTTGTGCAATCACATTGTAAGTGATTTCCATTGATGTCAATGTTAACCTCTGTCATTGCACTGAACATTATGGGATGTAATGCTGTTATATTGTTAAAACTGATATTGATCACTTTGGCATTGACTAGATCGGAAAATAACGACACATGGATGAATTCCAAATGAGGATTATTTGACATCTGTAGCTTTAGAAGATTCTGTAACCCTTGGAAGACATCTTGATTTAGATATTCCAAATTGGCCATATGAGACAGGGATAAATGATATAAGTTCGTCAGTGTTTGAAAAACTGGCCCTAAAATGTCACTGATGGGGTTAAAATCTAGGACCAGCATGTGGAGATTTGGCAAATTACTGAATGAGGACACAGATAGAGATCTAATGTTGTTCCGACTTAGATTGAGTACTTTCAAACTCTGTAAATCTTTTATCTCAACCATTGCAATATTGTTATTTGATAAATCCAATAATTCCAAATTCTGCAAATGTCCAATTGTAGAAATGTTTAATTCCTCATAATCATTGGCAGTCAGGTTGAGTTCTTTTAAACTTGTTGGAAGCCATACACCATTGAGAGACACTCCAGTTTGACTTAGATCCAAAATCACCAGTTTGTCCATGTCTTGGAATGTAGTATTTTCAAACTGAAGATTCATGTTCTCTCTAAGGTTCAGTTGTAGTAAGTTGTTAAGCCCATTAAATTGTCCAGGAGTCAATTGGCCTAAATCATTGGACGATAAATCCAACACTTTGAGACTAGAAAAGTTATGAAAAGCATCCTCATGAATGTTTTGGATGGAATTTTTGGAAAGCTTCAATGTTTGTAAGTTTTTGAGTGATTCTCTTGTATCATTTTGAAAGACAAAGCTGACTTCTCGAATCCAGTTGTCCTCTAGATTCAAGTGGACTGTATCAGCTGGTAGATTGGAAGGAATAGTGATTAAACTCTGCCCTGAACAATCCACAACGACTTGGCCATTCTTAGTGGAGCACTGACAGACAGACGGACAACAATGAGCAAATGTATTAAAGGAGAAGAGAACAACTCCAGCTAACAGGAGGGCCCAGTCTGTTCTCCTCTCCATTGTCGTTGGTGACTTGTTTAAGATGATATGACTACATCATGGTGGACAGCTATCTTCTGTAAAAATATAAAACAAGATATTAGTAAATGTAGCTCATATTTTGTCTGTTTAAGCACTCAAGTCTATTAATCTTTGATGGATTTTTGAGAGACTTTAAGTTTAGGTTCCGAATGTTCATCGTCATTGTCTACTTGTCAAATATGTACACTATGCATATACATATGTATATGAGTTGAAGGTTTCATTACAAATATGTAACTGTTGAGAAAATTCTAGAAAAATTTAAGTAGAATGTGGTATTGTTATAGTGCTTGTTTTCCCTACCACTGGATGCTCATGTTTAATGGCCAGGATTATGTTGTACGGTTAACACTGATACAGGAAATGTTTAGAAATGTACATTACATTGACAAATCATTTCTGTGTTAACATAATTCATAATTGATAATTTAACAGCCAAAGATTTTGTTGATAACACATAGGTTCAGAAAGAGGATTGATTTATACAGATGTTGACTACCTCATTATCACCTGTCAATGGTTTACCTGTTATGATACAGGTATATGTACAGGTACAGCCAGGAGATAAACCTTTCAAAGTTCATCATCAAACTGGTACACTCTAGTACTAAATGTCGAAGACTTATGGTAGTGATAAAACTGTTTTTATTTTGGTAACCTATCAATGCTAGGGATACATTTTTGTATATCTTAAAAAAATCTTTCCAAATTGAACAGGCTCAACTTGGTTATGTTCTGATTATGGCTGCAATATTCACTGACAGAATAATAGACAAACAACAATCAATCCAAATTGAAAGGGTGTTTTACAGTCCAGAAAATAAGGATTGAGATTCACATGCCTGAATGCTAGATTTTTAGATTTTTTCTATTTATCCAATATAAATTTCCTTCAAATTTCACTTGCCTTGGATGGATTTTTACTGCCTGGGGCAAGCGGGCTTGTGCTAATTTTGCACACTGGTTTAATTAGTTGGGAGGGGGGGGGGGGGGGTATGAATGAAGTTAAAACATGCTTGACTTGTTTGTGTCAGTCTATTAAGTACCAGCGTACCCCATACACAAGTACATCCTCCTGTCCATTATCTAATTGTTATTGTAGTCAATATTATAGCTAGGTAGATAGTGCTAATGTTTGTATGAATACTTGGTTTATCACATATGATGAGGGTGATAACAAGCTTACATTGATCACAATCAGACAATTACTGGCAAAATCATATTTATAACTGATTAGTTGGTGTTACTTATACTGCAACTTATGAAACAAACCAATCTCCACATTTTTTGCCATTTCTTTCACACATTTGCAGGTTACCCCTTGTGATATTTGTCAAATCTCACATTTTAATGCTAGAAATTGACCTTCTGTTAAAAGTTCTGAAAATGCCCAAAATTTTCATTTGTGAGAGCTAAGGGATCAAATTTTCTAGCCTTTTTACTCTCAAACAAAAACAGCTAACATCCAAAATTCTTCTGTTTCAAATGGATTCAGTTTCTGGTTAAAGTAATTTTAAACTTTGAAATTGACTCCATTATGTAAGATCATATGATGAGATATATACTGTTGTTATTGAATTTCAAATGTCAGATATTTATTATTAACCCTTAGAGAGAACATTACCAAGTCAGAAATAACATTCACCATGGCATAAAGATCTTTAATTAAAATCTCATCTTTGGAGGCAACAGGTGGGAGGCAAAATATTAACACTGCAAAAACATGCATATTAAGTTTATTTCATGTAGTAGAAACTTTAAATCTCAAAATTAGCTTTAGGACATAATTATAGGAAATTTAAATATATTCCTGCTTTGAATTAAACTAGCGTCAAAATCTGCAGAAGAATCTTTACATTTATACTGGGTATTCCAAAAATAACACAAGATTTTTCTTTTAAAGAGGATACTAGGAAATTTTAATAATTTCCTGCTTAAATATTAATACATTTTCTGTTAAACATATTTTCCTATAACAACAAGATGGAAGTTATGTAACTAATTTGTTTTTGAGGATGTAGGATACAATAGCACTAAACCTGGTTATATTTAGATCGTTTATCGATTTTTGAATCAGATCATCATTGCTTTCCCCCATATATCTTTTCATCGTATCAGGGTTTTTATTTCAAAGCAGTCAGTTTCATTGATTTTTGAAGAGTTGTTTAAGCAAGGTTATGTAAAATGTAATTAGCTAAGAATAAAATTGGTACAGTCTTTATTTATTTATTTATTTTTTTCAATTCTGGCTTTTATTTAGATTAGTGTATAAATAACATCTTGCAATTATTGAACTTCTTTTTAAACAACTGTTAATTTTCCACATTAATTTGTTATTCTAATTTATTTAAGAGATCTGCAAAAGTTTTTATTTTTAATGTCTTGCAATCATTTGTAAAAACAATTGAATTTTATTTTAATTCATATTTGTGTTGAAAAAAAAATCAGTAACTTACAAATTTGTAATTCTCTGAATGTAATATGCTGAATGATGAATAAAATTGCAACTAAAAATGTAAAAGATTTATGGTTCCTACCATGTTACAAAGTGGTACAATATCCTGTAGAATTAAAATCAAGTGTTTTCAAATGTTGTATTTCCCTTTGTTCAAACTGCAAAGTTTACATGTTATCCAGATTAACTTGTTATAAATTTGACCTTTGACATAAACGAGCATCACATCATTTGGCTTTGAATGAAGGCAAAATGTGCATGCTGTGAAATATGTTTCAATTTACCTTTCAGTGAATTCTTACACCTTTCCAAAATTATATACAAAACTACATGATGCACACGTGTCAGAAAAGATATATTTTGTCAGTTTATCCTAATACACATATGGCAGACTCTAACATCCTTTATAGAAGTCACATGACCTAGTCAGTCATATGGCAAATTACTTGAAAACAAAAGAGGTCATATTTGGGACATCTTGATATGGAAAGTGTTGTTTATCTTCAATCAACTCTTGCTTATTTATGATCTATGTTTATAGTAGTAAATAATTAAAAGTTTAATATTTTAACATGAACATGAACATTTGGTTGCATTGCAGCTGAAATGGCTGTAAATTAATTATCATAGAATGCAATATACAATTATTAATTATTCATAATTATCCTGTTAATTGAATTCTGATTACACATTATTCATGTAAATGATAAAATTATTTTTTAATGAAGTAAAAATGTAGTGCAGATTATAAAAGGAACAAGTGAAGTCAGAAGACGATAAACTTATGATCGGAAAAACAGTTGGCAAACATCAATTTTAATAAGTAAAAAGAATTTTCAAATGAAAAAAACCTTTATCTTTTGACTTCCAGTGCCTGCCCCCTTTTGTCCTTTAACACGATAGTTTGAAGGACATCTTTAAACCATGTACTCTATATATATGAGACCTGAGGGGAAATAGAAGGTACAAGATTTACAGATGTAGGTCGTTATGTCTAAATAATGTCTATCTTTCATCTTTATTGCCATTAAAGTAATAAAATATGTACAGACTAGACCTATTGATGATTAAAAGTCCATTATTACTTTTAGGCTTTAAAATTGTTACCAAAAATGTAGCCTTTACTGGATTTCTTAGTGTGATGTTGATATTTTGTCAAGCTATAGATTTTCAAAGGTGAATTTTATTTGGTTAATGGGCTGAATTTCATCAACTTTCCACTGATAGCAAAATCTTCAAAGTCCAGTTTCTGATAAGGGTTTCTAGGTTATTTAGATCATCATTTAATGAAAGAAGTAAACTATAGAAGAAAATGTCAAATTGGTCTAACCAGTAGCATGCCTTAGAACAGAGAATAAATATATGCTTAACAGTAAGCCATTCTTCTTAAAAAGGAGACAGATTCTAATAACCATAAATTTGAATAATCAGTCAGAATCTGAAACATCTTAAAATATTCAAAAAATGAACAAATCTGATATCAAACATTTATATGACCTTCTTGATCATCTGTTTTCCACATGTACAGGTCCCCATTGTAAACAAAACAACAAAACAGATAGATGATTTGTTTTAGAATCTCAAGAATTTACACCACCATCAATACATGCAATATTTTTCATCAAAAGTTGCGTACAAACATTTATCTTACCCCTTCTGTCAGCAAATTATAGATAAAGTTTCTGTTAATCATGTGGCAGCCATGTTTTTGTGTATTGATCAGCTCCTGATGCTGAAAACGGACCAGTCTATCATGTGAATTGGAGGGTGGGCAGGTTATAATTTGTTTACATTTTGATCAGAAAATCAATAGAGTTAAAGAACTTCTGTCCTTAAAATGCAGGCGTTTGAGATAGGTAAACAAAAGTGTTTTTTTTTTTCTGTAGACAATGTTAACAGATTTAGTCTGGAGAAAGAATTAAACATTCATGCAACTTCAGGAAAAAAATATCTTCCTTGGCATAACATTAATTTTAAAGCAACAAATGATTGAAAGAAGCTATTATAGTTATGGCAAGTTTTATCAAAATCTGTCATAAGGTCATTAGAATAATTACTCAGGTGGAAAGGTTAACTTCATACTAGACAAAGGTCAAAACACCCAAACCGTATGCTCCACACACAAACTTTTTTAAAGTGTTTTTCCTGTTCATTTCTAAGAATGATACAAAATAAGTTTCATAGGAAACATTCAATTTTAGGATGAGGTAAATTGTCTTCATATACATGATTTGAAATAGTTTGTTTACGAGGAAAATTCTCCATTTAAATTTCATAGAAGAGCTGCCTGAACAATTCATGTGTATTTGTAAGTCAATGAAGAGGAAAATTCTTCCTTATTCACAAGAATTGATACCTATGAAACTACTATCATATTATATAAAACATTTGTTAATGAGATGATTTTTTTTTTCTTTTCAGTGTAAAGAATTTCTATCATCAGGGGCATTCAAGGGGAACAACCCAGCTGAAGTAGTTCAGTCATGTGACATGACATTTTCTTGTGTGTCAGATTCTTCAGCAGTTAAAGATGTAAGCATAATTTTCACATGTTGCTTAGAAGCAAACAAGAACTAAAGGGGCATCCAAATCTGAAAGTGCAAAAAAACAGAGTTCTGTCTGTTCAAAAAAAACCCCAAAAATAAAACAGGAAAAATCTGGAAACAAAAACCCCAAAAATCAAAACTTCTGTGGATTTATGTAAAATCAATTCTAAACAATAGGGAACTTTTGTTCTCTGAAAGGATAAAGTTATGTTGAACCTATATTAATGACTATCAGAGACTTATCTAATAAGTTCTTTGACATTAGGTTGTCAGTTGTTTGGCAATCTACACAATATACACCAATCTAAAATACCATCGTCCAGGGAAAAAAGACTTATGTTGCATTTCACAGCATGTTGTACTTTAATTGAGGATAGTTATTGGTTCCAAATCCTCTGAGAACTCTTGCTTGTAAGACACAAATGCCTTAGTCTAACCCATGTGTGTTAAAAAGGACATAAGACCTTATCAATCAACTACTTGAATTTTATTTCTATGGTAAAACTATTTCTGAGAGGACTACCCAGTTAGATTTTGACTTGTGTCCAATCCCATATGCTTTTAGTGGCAATAAATAAATGTTAAAAAACAAATTCTACGCCTTCTCATTATACTGTAAACGTGCTTATTTTCGCGAGGTATTTATTTTCATGGATTTCGTGGCAAGACATTTTTCGCGAATTAAATACCCGCGAAAAGGAATAATTTGTATGAAAAAAAATAGAATATAGGCAGAAATTGCGAAATTAAGTACCCACGAACCTGAGTGAAATCGTAAAATCATGAAAAATAGGTACATTTACAGTATCCTTGGTTCCATTGTATTGTGGTAATTAAGTTAATTTCGACCAAATATTCAACTGTGACGTCATTGTTACTATGTAGCTACATACAACGATATTATGAGATACCAGTATACTGTGAAAGTATTAATATTCGTGGGATACCAATTTTTGTGGTTTTCATGTGTCTGCCAACTACTTTACTTCCTTATGAACAGAAAAATAAACATTGTTTTTAATTGAGAAGTTTTTAAACTGCCAATTCATGATTCAACTAATATGCAATGGACTCCAAATCCACAAAAAAAAAATTGATACCCATGCATTTAAGTACTTTTAAGTAAAATTTTCTGAAGTACATGTATTATTATTTTTTGGACAGCTGGTATTTGGTAATTTTGGTGTGTTACAAGGTATTACAAAAGGAAAGTGCTATATAGAAATGTCGACAATAGATGAGGAAACCATGCAGGACGTAGCGGAGGTAAAGTTAACAGTATAATAAGCAGGACCTGACTGGTAAAATTTAAGCAGGTCCAGCATTTGTAACATACTTACTGGACCCATGTCTGGTAGATTTTAGAAAAGTTGTAGTAGACAGGACCTTGAGTCCAATCAAAGATTCCATTTTGGCAAACCTATGTACGGCAAAGAAATTTTTAAGTTTCGAGAATTCTGTATTAAGTTATTGTAGCTTTTAAGAAGGGTCAATAAAAAAATTATATATAGTTGGGTATATTGACTTGCTTCCAAACTGGATAATGATATGGACTTCAAGGTTGTCATTTCATCTTTGATATCTAATAAAAGCACACAATTGTAATGTTACAAATTATCAAAAGAATATTAAATAGAATACAAAGTTAAACCATTTGAAAACTTTTAACAATGTGGTTTGATATTTATTTCATAAATAAATTTTTCTTGTAGTCACCTGACATGAATGCTTCAGTTTCAGGATAATTTTATTTCGACAGATAAAAATCAGACGTGGAATAAATTTACATTTATAAAATCTATTTTCAAATCTGTAGTTTTACTTATAGACCATGTGTACTTATGAAGTTTAAATCATTTCACTGGACAAGAACACCATGTTACATTTGTCATATGTATCTGTTTTCTTGTTTCAGGCTATAAATGCCCGTGGTGGAGTGTTCCTGGAAGCACCCGTGGTGGGAAGTCGTGTCCCAGCGTTAGAAGGACAGTTAATTATTTTAGCCTCAGGGGACAGGAAACTGTTTGATGATTGTTACACATGCTTTGAAGCTATTGCTAAAAAATTCTTGTTTTTAGGTAAAAGAAAGTTTATCTTTTTAAGTTCTGGGCTAGTGGCATTTCAGGATTTTTTGTTTTCCTATTTTTTTAAAAATTTCAGTTTTATTTCTGCAACCACATGCAACAAACCTAAAATTTATAGGTAGCTTGATCTCATGTACAATTTGGATTCATAGCCTTTTCCTATCCTTAGACTATCTGCTTTGTGTTTACTGAATACTTGAATAATTAAACAACATGTCTTTGTTTGAGACTAGGCCAGAAAAACTTGTATTATACAATTGTCACCTTAGTTGGTGTGTGACCTGGTGGTTTCTTTCCCCGAGAAAGTAAGGTCACTCCAGGGCGTCCCGAGGGTGACCTTACTTTTCAATGGGAGAGAAATGCCGGGTCGAATATCATCTAGGGTGATCAACTGTTATATTATATCAAATATTTAAATGAAAGAATTCAATATTAATATTTGGAACATATTTCGGAAATTTTAATTTTTTTCCATTGGAAAAGAAAAAAACCTGGGGCTCATGTGCAAAATCTCATGAGAGGGTGGCCTTACCATGCAACCCAATGATTACCAGTTGACCCAGCGAAATATCACACGTCACCTGACCGTGTCTTAGCGAATCACAATAAAGATTTTTAAATGAGTATATAATATGAAATATTTCTTTTCACCAAAACATCAAGGAGAGTTAAGGGGAATAGAAATGTTGAGCATCTGTAAGCTGTATCAAAAAGTTCAAAATTCAGAACCACACAATGTTTTATGTGTTGCAATTGTTGTGCTACATATCAAAATACACAAATAGTAATAAATACAAATAAGATACTGTTAAGTTTAAGATAAAACATCAGTATTTGGGGAGAAATTCACTGATTGTCAACATATATTGCATTTTAACAATTGAAAATATTTTATGAATAAATAGTTTATTTTCACAGACATAACAGGGTAAATTAACATTTTATTTGAAGGTCCTGAAATAGGAGGTGCTACAAGAATGAAACTAATAGTCAACATGATTATGGGTACAACAATGGCTAGCTTAGCAGAAGGAATGGCTATGGCAGAAAAAGTAGGACTGGACCAGGAAGATGTAGCAGAAGTTCTCTCCCTTGGGTCTCTTTCCTGTCCCACAGTTATACACAAAAGTCAAGGTCAGATATCATGTCTAATGTACACTTAAAATTCTGGAAAACTTAAAACTATAATTTGTTGAAGAAAAAGTAATTTTGTTTCCAAGAAAATTAGAAAACACTTCATTATAATGAAATCTTCTTTACCGACAGTTACAGATAGCACATTTCAAGAGTAAACTGTCAAAGGTGAATACCTGCAAGGAAATTGAAAGTGCCCTAAATCAACCATGAAAAGTTTTCATTTTGAATAGAAAACATTCAGTCAAACAAACTTATATTCATTGTCAGTCAACAAGTCAAATACAAATTAAATTATTGTTTAGCATGTTTAGTGTAGAAAGTTTGTTCCTTTGCAAAACTTTTTAGTATTACATAAACAAATTAAGAATAATACAAAGCAATACTTTAAAACACACTAACACAATGATGTATAGAAACTACTGAGCAGACGATGTCATTTACAGCATAACATAATTGTATTTCTGTATTTTACAGCTATATTAAATCAAAAATACGATCCTCACTTCCCATTACAACATCAACAGAAAGATTTACGCTTAGCCTTGTTATTAGGAGATAAAGTAGAACAGCCCCTTTATGTAGCCTCAGCAGCCAATGAAGTAAGTCCAAGCATGGTTAACCAGGTTATAGTTTTACTTATTACTCAATTTCGAATTGAAAATACTTTTCAAGATAGATCTAAGGTCTTAACTAATTCTTATATGGGTCGATGATGAATGAGTAAAACTTTGACGAATGTCATACCAATTTTAAGCACCTTGATTATTATTACAACTGCCTTTTACTCTGACAGAATCTTGTGATTATTCCTATATATAGCAGTGTTCTCCCCAGAAATTTTGGATAGCATCACATTTTGCGTAAACAATATCAGGTGTCAGAAAGAAAAAAAATCATGTCGATCGACGTTTCACTATCAATTTATGATTAGTTCTTGACCACGTATCATGTATACCTGTTTTATGATACCCCCCTCTTCCCTCCCCCACCCACCCCATTTGATGTAAGTCTACCTTCAAGCTATGGATACTATAGTTCCATATTAAGAAAGAGTTGGAGTAAAACTGATTGTAGCAATCTAACAATGGCTAAAACATCAGTTTGTCTTTTTTTTGTTATCTATGAACTCTCAGTGGACTGCATCCAGTTACCAAGGATGGAAGAGGAAAAGACAGGCCTGAAATCCATTTGCCTGGGTTTGAAGCAATAGAAAGTAACTAAATAGCTTTTATTTTTGGCATAAATAAATTACCAATTAACAAATGTTTACATTTCATTCACACTGGTTAAGAGTCACTAAGTTGACAGAATCATATAGATGCCAATGGTTCTCCTGCCAAAAGGAGAAAATGCTAGATAAGGTAATGGGAAATTGGGAATCTATTTTTAGACTTCCTGTTTTGACCATAGGTCAAACAATATATCTAGAAATCTATATTTTGGAATAACAAATGTTACAATGGAATTATTCATGTTTCATTGAGGTAAAAAGCATTTTCTTTATTTTGGGTATGGGTTATGACTGTTAATTTAGAATTCAACGGCTCATGTTCTAATAACACACCTGAATAAAAGCACGTGTGCATATGTTTGTTTTTGTTTTGGTCAAATCCTATTGGTCCTGGTTGGTTGTCCAATAGAAATAATTCACTTCACCTGCAATCTGCATGGCTAATCAGTTCAAAGATCGATATTTCCTAATTAATTGACAAAACCATGATCATTGATTTCTTTGTTAATTGGCTTGGGGTTGTAAATGTGTCAATTACTCAATGGTCATCAATCAATCAGTGGCTTCATAAGGACGTCAACTCAATACCTTTGTATTTTTGTCCCCCGCCGCAACGCGTCGGAGGGACTTAGTAATGGTCTCCGTCCGTCCGTCTTTCCGTCCGTCTGTCCGTCCGTCACGTTTTTTGTGGGTGCAACTCCTCAGACACTACTGAACCGATGTTGCTGAAACTTTACACACTGATAGGGTACAATTAGTAGATGATCATCCCATATTTGAAATTTTCAAAATGGCCGCCGTTTCCATGGAAACAGGGAAGAAAGGTCAAAATATAGGACATTCAATATCTCGGTTACCTAGGTGCACAGGGTTCTGAAATTTTGTAGGCTGATAGAGCAAAGGGTACTCTATAATAATACGGAAAAAAATTTTGAAGCGATATTTACGGTTTTCAAGTTATTTACGAATTTGTGATTTTTCAGTTCGAAAAATGGGACTTTGTCAAACGTTTTTGTGGGTGCAACTCCTCAGACACTATTGAACCGATGGTGCTGAAACTTTACACACTGATAGGGTACTGTTAGTAGATGATCATCCCATATTTGAAATTTTCAAAATGGTCGCCGTTTCCATGGAAACAGGGAAGAAAGGTCAAAATATAGGACATTCAATATCTCGGTTACCTAGGTGCACAGGGTTTTGAAATTTTGTAGGCTGATAGAGCAAAGGGTACTCTATAATAATACGAAACAAATTTTGCAGCGATATTTACGGTTTTCGAATTTGTGATTTTTCAGTCCGAAAAATGGGACTTTGTCAAACGTTTTTGTGGGTGCAACTCCTCGGATACTACTGAACGGATGTTGCTGAAACTTTACACACTGATAGGGTACTGATAACAGGTGATCATCCCATATTTTGACAACCTATTTCTATTATTCTCAGAGAATATATTGCTTGAATTGACATACCACACAACTTTTATGCGGCGGCGGGGGACACATGGCTACGCGTAGCAATCTTGTTAACAATTTGAAATAGCGTCTCGGTAAAGACTGATAGCATCTCGGCAAATTACGATAGCGTCTCGGTCCCGAGATGCTATAAGGGCCTGGGGAGAACACTGTATATAGACCATGTGTCACAAGGTATTTCTGCTAAAGAAGGTAATGGAAGGCAACCAATAATTGAAGAATGTTTGACACTCTGAATATAAAACATTCTTTACCTTATTTTCATATTTAAATTAAGAAGTTCTATAAAGTATAAGCAGGCATTCTAAAGTGCAAAAAAAATGTTTTCCATTTAGATTTTGAGAAAAGATTTTTAATGGAATGCTATCATTTGTTATATATTCTTATCCTCAAATAAAAAAAATCAAAATAAATGGTACCAAATTATCAAAACAAGCCCAGTCAATCACAATTGTCTAATACAATAGATCTTTAAGCCCCATCTACGAAAGTAGTGGGGAATATAGTGTTGGGGTCTGTTAGTCCATCTGTTCTTCTGTCCATCCCGAATGTTGCAAGATGGGGCATCATGCCTTTTTTAGAATTTCTTGGGTTTTTTTTATAAGAAAGACATATCTTTTCCCAAATCTGATTGTTTGATATTTCATATATAATTTCAGCTGTATAAGAAAGCTAAGCGGTTAGGATACGCAGATAGTGACATTGCTTCAGTATATCGTGCAGCCAGTTCTTGAAACCCATACATCAGTTTTGTGTGAACTTAGAAATGATGCTTCAGTAAGCCAGGCATTAATGGATGGAATAATGACGTTAAGTGTCAGTTTAATGAACAGAGAACTTGTTCTGATACGAAGAGTCTGACCGACAGTTTAAAGTGCAATAGACGCAAAAATATGTCTGTCGTGGTGTGATGTTGTTAGAAGGTAAAAAGGCAGCAAATCCATTGATGAGTCATTTTAAACATTTGTAAGATAATCACAGTTCATTTTACGTCAGTTTACAAATTGGCTTTCATAGAATTTTTATGTTCATTTATCCTATCTGATACCATTTTATAATTAAAGCATTATCACAACATGTGTGATTCTTTTTCTTTATTTTATATGAACTGTCGTCATTTTTTTACCACAACTTAGAACAACATTTTTGTTAATATCTTTCTGTGAAAGTTGTTTATATGTGAATTTTGTTAGAATGTCAGCAATTCTTTGTTTATATATAATTTTTAGATGTTTATAGTTGTAATTGGTTGTATATGCTGTGTCTGTAAAATGTAAAAAGCATTAACTTTTTTACACATTTTATTCTATGAAGTTCTGTAATACCATTCTTGTGTCAAGTTCCTTGTTATCTGCTTATTTTTATTCAAAAACAGGTGATCTTTTAATCTTTTATATAAAAGCAATTTTTTCAATTCTTCATTGTTTGACTGCCAGGTATATTTGAAGTCTTGATTATTATGTCGCCTGCAACGTGTTGCAGAAGTGACATGTAGGGGTTACTTTGGCACCATCCGTTGTCTTGCGTCGTCCTGCGGCGTCACAAAAATTTCCGTCACAATTTTCCAGAAAACTACAAGTCACAACCTCTTGATATATGGTATGTGTCTTCCTCCTATGGTACTATATGGTGTAAAGCGATTTTATGCCCGTATCTCAACTACTTCCTGTTTACAAAATATTTTAAGATGCAGGCGACATACGTCTTCCATGGAAGATTGCCATTCTAGTGTTTTATACACAGGCAATTTTGTTAACGTTAATTAAACATTAAAAATTAACATAAGATAAGTGTTAATCGAGCTTTGATTGTTAATTTGACGTTAAAGTTAAACATTTGATGTCACATTATTCAACAGAAAAAATAATGTTAAAAAGTTTAACGCTAAATTCATGTTAATGTTAACATAAAATTAACATTTAAAATTTTAACATTAACATTACGGTAATTTAACATTAAATTAGTGTTAGATTAACGTTAAATAAGTGTTAAATTAACGTTAAATTAGTGTTAATTGAGCTAATCGATAATTTAACATTTAGACAAATTGTATGTGTATGTCTGAGGCAAAGTCCTTTATATACACCCTGCAAACAGATTTTGAGGGTATATAGGAGTTACACTGTCCATCTAATCTTCTGTGTGCCTACTTATCTTGAAAACACAGTCTCCTGAATATTTGATGGATTTTGATCGAACTGAAGTACATCATACAGAAATGGGCATGAAGAAATTTCATTGCTTTCAGATATCATTTAGAGGAGATATTTGGGTGTTAAGAATTTTGTAACATAAAATCCAATATGAAGTTGGGGTATCTTTTTGTGAGCTTACTAACAGTATTTCTTTTTTTTTCTTGCAACTGTTTCCCAGACATGATAGACCACTGCCTTCTGTATTGTATTAGTAAACTTTTTGTATTGTTAACAAGTTATATATAAAAAAGTACAAGTGTAATTGGGTCAAATTATTACTGCCTTTGTTCCCACTAAAAAATAAACTTCGTCTGAAAAGTTTTCATCACAAAAGGTTAAATTTTTCACTCAATAATCAATGTGTTTACTTGTAAACATTACTTGATATTCTTATATTTAAATGGAACCAAATATTTTCTGGAATATTTTCTCATTTGATAAAAAGTAATTATTTAAAATGATTATCTGTATTATGCCCCCACTTCAAAGATGAGTTCCATTTTTCCATTTTTGTGGAGGAAGCAAAATATATATTATCTACAAATAGTCAGTGGTGTAAAATTATTTATAAATGTTTTTTAAGATGAACGTGTATGATAAAGTATTGAATGAGTGTTAGACTGAGACAATTTCTTTTACATTTTCATTTTACATTTTTGATGTAAGGAAATGAACTATTTGTTTAAGTAACCATTTATATGTATCTTGCTTTCCTAACTTAATACTACATGTTATAGTTTGTGTATAATTTGCTGTATAATTCATTACATTGTTTGTACATTTATATCATTGTTGTCTCATTCTAAACCATCCTGTTTATAACATTTCATTATGGTGACTTCTTCCTTAAAATCCCCTTTTAATAATACATGTACAAGACATTTTTGTTAATACAAGGCAAATTTCAATTCTTATATTTTAATTTAAATGGTTTAATAGTATGGGTGATTCCCCATTATTTTAAAAAGCATGTCATTCAAAATTATTTGTTTATTGTTGTTTTTTAAGTAATACATTGAGAAAATAAATTGAAGCTTTTTAAGCAATATCAATTTTGAACTTTAGTCCAATATAACTGATGATATTAAAATTTAACTAGATTGTTTAAATTTGTGCTAAGGGTTTGGCAACCATGTATATTTAGTTAACAAATAATTAATGAAGAGAGCACCATCAATGTAATGTTTTAACAGGACACATACTCATTGTCATCACATGAAATGAGAATTCCTCAGTAGCCAGATTTCATCAATGTTCACATTCATGTATAGATTAAAAATAGATCTTGTTATATTAAAATGAAATGATAAGTTACATGTTTCTTCCTTTTCTTTTCCTTATCGGTCTTTATGTTTTTAATAAAATGAAGTTTTGAGTTATTAAGGGGATACGTTACGTTAAAAACGACGTTATCGATAAAATTTACCTGTGCAACAGAAAAACGTCCATTTTCGATTTGAAACGCAACGTCAATTTTACTTGAACAGCGTTGAACTTTGACGCTATTGTTTATCTTTGATGTATATTCTTGAAAAAAGATGGTCCATGACATATGACAAAATATATATTGTTGTTAAGAGAAAGATTTGGACTTTCTTTTGTTAGTTTTTGGTTGAAATGTAATGAAAAAAACCGTTTTCATCAATGGAGAATGACAGAATTTTGAAAATATTGGATCTTTTCCCATTACTTCTATATAAATTTCCCGCCAAAAACGATAATTTCAAAGTGATATAACTTGAAAAATCGATCCATGGCCCTCTATTTCAAATGAATATTTCAATGTGTCATGGTATTACCATTCATTATGCAAATTTGTTTTGAAAAGTAAGATGGTTGACCAAAGTAACGTATCCCCTTAAGAAAGCAATTTTGCATTGTAGCAGACTTAACTGAATAGACCTTTGAGGTAGGTGGGGATGAGCATATATTTGAACATCTATCTTAATTTAAAAAAAAATTATGCTAGCTATTCTTATTAATTTCACAAATAAACATCAAACTTGAAAATTACAACATAAATTTGGAATAAATACACATACTTTGCAAATTTCAATACATTCACCATACTTTTTAGGGGGAGATAATTTGTAAAGAATTGATTGGAAAACCAACATATTTTCTTTTTTTTCAAAATTTTGATGGTGAATTAAATTTTTTATTTAGAATATTTTAAAGTCTCTTAAACAAAGATTTTCACAAATTTTAAGAAAAATTGATGGATGAAATTTTCTTATATAATATAAAGGAAAATTTGAATTTTTCATATTGGTTCTTTATTTAAAGTACTAAAATCATGCATTTTTCAAAGCCTATTCGACTCAAAATTTGATAGATATAAAATTGAGATTTGTGGTTTAAGGAGATATGCACCTGAAAATAAAAGTAATTAAATGTTCCTAAAAATGGTCTCTCTTGTTATAAAAACTTAAATAAAGTCAAATTAAAGAAAAAAATCATATGTACATGAATTGGTTTTAAAGATAAAATGGTTCCTCTGGATTTTTCCTTGAAATACCATAGAAACAGTTGTAGACCTTTTAAGCATGGAAATAATAATTAGACCTTGCTGAAATTTGTTTTATGTAATTGATTAGACATTATATTAGAAATAATGAAAAGAAAATAGGGGGTCAACGGGTAAATTAATTGTCATGCATTTTTGTCCCCCGCCGCAACGCGTCGGAGGGACTTAGTAATGGTCTCCGTCCGTCCGTCTGTCCGTCCGTCCCCCCGTCACGTTTTTTGTGGGTGCAACTCCTCGGAAACTACTGAAAGGATGTTGTTGAAACTTTACACACTGATAGGGTACAATTAGTAGATGATCATCCCATATTTGAAATTTTCAAAATGGCCACCATGGAAACGGAAGAAAGGTCAAAATGTAGGACATTCAATATCTCGGTTACGTAGGTGCACAGGGTTCTGAAATTTTGTAGGCTGATAGAGCAAAAGGTACTCTATAATAATACGAAAAAAAATTTTGAAGCGATATTTACGGTTTTCGAGTTATTTACGAATTTGTGATTTTTCAGTCCGAAAAATGGGACTTTGTCAAACGTTTTTGTGGGTGCAACTCCTCGGACACTTATGAACCGATGTTGCTGAAACTTTACACACTGATAGGGTACTGTTAGTAGATGATCATCCTATATATGAAATTTTCAAAATGGCCGCCGTTTCCATGGAAACAGGGAAGAAAGATCAAAATATAGGACATCCAATATCTCGGTTACCTAGGTGCACAGGGTTCTGAAATTTTTTAGGCTGATAGAGCAAAAGGTACTCTATAATAATATGAACAAAATTTTGAAACAATATTTACAGTTTTCGATTTTTTTACGAATTTGTGATTTTCCGGTCCAAAAAATGGAACTTTGTCATATCAAACATTTTTGTGGGTGCAACTCCTCGGATACTACTGAACGGATGTTGCTGAAACTTTCTTTACACACTGATAGGGTACTGTTAATAGGTGATCATCCCATATTTTGACCACCTATTTCTATGGTTTCTCAGAGAATATATTGCTTGAATTGACATACCACACAACTTTTATGCGGCGGCGGGGGACACATGGCTACGCGTAGCAATCTTGTAATGAATAAAGACAGAGGATATCGAACAATATTCAAAATATTCAAAAGCACAGGATGGTATCTCCCTAATTCTATGGCTAAGTGATGCCAAAATTTAGGAAAATTCTAATCTATGTATAAATTTTTAGACAACCCATTTACCATAATCTGTTATATTATTATTTTTTATGGCCCGACCACGTATGTGGATCGGACATATAGTTTTACCCTTGTCCGTCCGTCCGTCTGTCCGTCCGTCCGTCCGTAACACTTTGGTTAAGTTCTTGGTTAAGGTCCATTACTCGGATACTAGATGTTGGGGGTCAATGATATTTCACCACCAGATGGGTCTTGGGTAGGGCTACACCACCCACTAGAAATTAGGTCACTGTGACCTATATTTTATGCATGAACGACTTTGGTTAAGTTCTTGGTTAAGGTCCATAACTTGGATACTAGATGTTGGGGGTCAATGATATTTCATTATTAGATGTGTCTTAGGTAAGGTGGCACCACCCACTAGAAATTAGGTCACTGTGACCTATATTTTACGCATGAATGACTATGGTTAAGTTCTTGGTTAAGGTCCATTACTCGGATACTAGATGTTGGGGGTCAATGATATTTCACCAGCAGATGGGTCTTGGGTAACATGACACCACTCACTAAAAAATTAGGTCACTGTGACCTATATTTTATGCATGAACGACTTCGGTTAAGTTCTTGGTTAAAGTCCATATCTCAGATACTACATGTTGATGGTCAATGGTATTTCACCACTAGATGTGTCTTGGGTAACATGACACCACCCAATAAAAATTAGGTCACTGTGATCTATATTTTATGCATGAATGACTTTGGTTAAGTTCTTGGTTAAGGTCCATAACTTGGATACTAGATGTTGGGGGTCAATGATATTTCACCACTAGATGTGTCTTGGGTAAAGTGACACCATCCACTAGAAATGAGGTCACTGTGACCTATATTTTACGCATGAATGACTTTGGTTAAGGTCCATATCTTGAATACTACATGTTAGGGGTCAATAATATTTCACTTCTCGATGAGTCTTGGTACATGGCACCACCCATCAGAAATAAGGTCACAGCGACCTATATTTTACACATGAACACTTTTGATCAATTTCTTGGTAAAGGTCCATATCCCAGGTAATACACATTGAGGGTCAATGATATTTCAAGAACGGGAGGGCCATCCTGTGGCTCATAGACACATTATCTAGTTTCATTAATGTGTCTTTCATGGGCATTGTAGGATTGGACTTGTATCACATGTAGTTTATTTGCAATCCAGGGCAAATTGCAAAACAGTGAGCAACGACTGTTTTCCGTTGTGAATTTTTATGTTGCCTGTAACGTGTGGAAAAGTGACATAGGAGTCACTTTGACACTTTCTGTTGTCTTGCGTCTTCCTGCGTCCTATGGCGTCACAAAAATTTATGTCGGAAAGGACAACTACATGTCACAATCTCTTGATATTTGCCATGTAGCTTCCTCCTATAGTACTATATGGTGTATAGCGATTTTATGCCTGTAAATCATCTTCTTCCTGTTATATTCTAGTTCTTTAAAATATGTTTTTGGTAAGTCTTTTTGATAGTGTTGACTATTTTTAGACCTTAATAGAATTCATTAAACTTATCCTAAGTAAAACTGATGAAGTAAGGAACGAAAAAGTAAGATCACACTGAGGGATTTTACATATCTAAATGAAAAATGAAAATTTGTTTCCAGAGCATATTTATCAAAGTCTTTATGATAAAAAGAAACTGTCTAAAATATAAATTAGGTATGAGAAGGTTATAAGAAGTGGAATAAGTGTACACAGCACAATCTACATATAAAATTGGCAATTCAAATATCCACAATTGAAAAAAGCTAGCAGCTTTCAACATTACCAGTTTTTTTTCTTCTCATTTTAATTTTTGTCTTGCCTGTGACCCAAAAGGCGAAACAAAGGTATTACTTTCTAGCGTCTCTGAAAACTATTTTGTAAGACTTTTGTCAAAAATGAAAATCTTGAAAAATAAAATAGCTGGGGATCTGATATTAAGTATACAGACAGTTGAGATTATGGTCTACACAATTGTTACCATGCTGTTATGACCCTTACCCAATTTTCATCCTCCATTGACTGTGAACTTGGGTCTTTTTTCAGGCTGCAAACTTCTGTGTTAGAGTTTTGTGGAAAATGAATCACTTAATAGATAGGTAACTGGTATTAGGTATACAGACAGTTGTGGTTATGGTCTTTGTAACTGTTGTCACCATGATTTGTGACGTTGAATCCATTTTCATTTTCACTCTTCAGTGACTTTGTGAACTTAGGTCTTCTTTCAGACGGTAAAATTTTTTGTAAGAGTTTTGTGGAGAAGAAATTACTAGAAAAGTATAATGGCAAGGTATCTGTATTAAGTATACAGATAGTTGGGGTTATGGTCTATGGCACTGTCACCATGACGTATGACCTTGACCCCATTTTCAATCTCCAGTAACATTTTGATCTCGGGGTCTTTTTTCAGGCTGTAAATTTCTTTGTAAGAGTTTTATGAAAAATGAATTACTTGAAAAGTTTAGTAACAAGGCATCTGATATTTGATATACAGGCAGTTGGGTTATCCATTTTCACGCTTCATTGACTTTGTGAACTTAGTTCTGTTTTCGTGAAAAATTGAAAAGTATCAAAGCTGTTTATCTGATATTTAGGACATTGATGAATTAGATTTAGGATTCCTGAGTCTGTTACCATGTCGTCTGAACTTGACCTCATTTTTAGCTCGCCTCAGGAAAGTGAGGGGGGCTTATGTGATACCCCTGGCGTCGGTGTCGGCGTCCACAACCACTTACAGAATAATGGTTAAGATCCATACATGCTTACTGACAAGTGCAACATCAATGATATTGCTATGGTAGGTGCACCTGGTGTTGCTAAGCACAATGCATGCTTCAGATGCTGGCTGTGACCCATATTTTCTGCATGGATGACCACTTACAGAAGAATGGTAAAAATCCATTCCCGCTTACTGACAAGTGCCACATTAATGATATTGGTATGGTAGGTGCACCTAGTGATGCTAAGCACAATTCATGCTTCGGATGCTGGCTGTGACTTATATTTTCTGCATGGATGACCATTTACAGAAAAACGGTTAAGATCCATACACGCTTACTGACAAGTGCCACATCAATGATATTAGTATGGCAGGTGCACCTACTGATGCTAAGCACAATGCATGCTTCGGATGCTGGCTGTGACCTATATTTTCCGCATGGATAACCACTTACAGAAGAATGGTTAACGCCCACTCCCGCTTACTGACAAGTGCCACATCAATGATATTGCTTATAGGTGCACCTAGTGATGCTTAGCACAATGCATGACTTGTGGATGATGAATTGCTGGAAAAGTATATTACCTAGGCATCTGATATTTGGTATACAGACAGTTCAGGTAATGGTCTACGCAACTGTCACCGTGTCCTGTGACCCTGACCCCATTCTCACGCTCCAGTGACTCTGTGAACTTTGGTCTTTTTCAGGCCGTAAACTTTTTTGTAAGACTTTTGTG
The DNA here is from genome assembly GCA_963971305.1 of Arcuatula senhousia. Classification (NCBI taxonomy): domain Eukaryota; kingdom Metazoa; phylum Mollusca; class Bivalvia; order Mytilida; family Mytilidae; genus Arcuatula; species Arcuatula senhousia. Next base: position 48,235,395 of record OZ020312.1, on the reverse strand, counting down.
GACGATGAATTGCTGGAAAAGTACATTACATGTAGCTAGGCATCTGATATTTGGTATACAGACAGTTCAGGTTATGGTCTACGCAACTGTCACCATGCCATGTGACCCGGACCCCATTCTCACGCTCCAGTGACTCTGTGAACTTAGGTCTTTTTTCAGGCCGTAAACTTTTTTATAAGACTTTTGTGGACGATTAATTGCTGAAAAAGTATATTAGCTAGACATCTGATATTAGGTATACAGACAGTTTAGGTTATGGTCTACGCAACTGTTACCATGCTGCGTGACCCTGACCCCATTTTCACGTCTCTAGTGACTCCGTGAACTTAGGTCTTTTTCAGGCCGAAAAACTTTTTTGTAAGACTTTTGTGGACTTTTGTGGATGATGAATTGCTGGAAAGTTATAATAGCTAGGCATCTGATATTGGGTAAACAGACAGGTGGGGTTATTAACAATGCAACTGTTACCATACCATGTGACCATGACCCCATTTTTACGCTCCAGTGACTCTTTGAACTTAGGTCTTTTTTTCAGACAGAAAACTTTTTGTAATACTTGTGTGGACAATGGATTGCTTGAATAGTATAATAACTATGCATCTGTTATTAGGTATACATACACTTTTTGTGTTTATATCAAGAAATGAAAGCTTAGGCAGTTGATTTAAGTGATGGTGCCGGCAGGCGAGACATACTTTTAGTGGCCACACTTGTTTGTGTTTAGTCTGTTAAGTCAATTGTCCGGCTATTATTATTGTCCGGCTAACATAATGAGAACCAGTGTTATGCCCGGAATTTCAGACCATGACATTGTCTACAGCGAGCTAGATATACAACCAAAGATCAACAAACAAAAACCAAGACAAATACCCTTATACAGAAAAGCGAGATGGGAAAGCATGAAAGATGACAAGAAAAAGATCCTCAAAGATGTGCAAGATTGCATCAACAAAAATTGGATATTGACAAAGTATGGAAAACATTTAAAGATGGAATAGAAGATAGAACAAAAGCGCATATACCAAGCAAAACCTGCAAAGTTAAAGACAAAAACCCTTGGATAACCCAGCAAATCAAGGCACTTATCAGAAAGAAAGACAGAGCATACAAAAAGAAAACGAAGACCAACCACACAAATGACATCAAGCGATATAAGACGCTTAAACAAACAGTACAAAGAGAATCAAGAAGAGCATATTGGAAATACATAGAACATATCATAACACCAGAGGAAGCGAAAGAAAAAACAATGTCTATCCAAGAGATTCTGGACTAACATAAAGCACAAAAAAAGTGACAAGAGAGGTGTGGCAGCACTAAGAAAAGACGGTGTCTTAGAAACTGACCCAACAGCAAAGGCAAACATACTAAACCATCAATTCCAGTCAGTCTTCTCTACAGCATGTACTACTACTAAGGAAGAATTTGAACAACAAGGCTACATGTCAGACCAACCAGGAAATTATCCAGATAGTGGAAGCATCATAATAACTACAAATGGAGTAGAAAAACAACTCAAAAACCTCAATCCCCATAAAGCAGCAGGCCCAGACAACATCAACTCAACAGTACTTAAAGAACTAGCCACAGAAATTGCACCAATCCTAACAGACATATTCAACTATTCAATGGAAACCGGCACCATACCACAAGATTGGAAAACAGCACTAGTAACACCTGCATTCAAAAAAAGGACAAAAATATCTAGCCTCCAACTACAGACCAGTCTCTCTTACCTGTATTACCTGTAAGATAATGAAACATGCAGAGGCCAACAATATACTATATCCCCTACAGCATGGATTCAGAAGTAAAAGATCTTGCGAAACTCAACTAATCGAATGCATAGATGACCTGACAAAAAACCTGGGGCTAGAAAAACAATCTGACCTACTGATACTCGATTTCTCCAAGGCATTCGACAAAGTATCGCACAGCTTACTACTAAACAAACTTCATCATTATGGAATTAGAGGAAAGACAAATAAATGGATAAATGCATTTCTACAAAATAGAACACAGCAAGTGGTAGTAGAAGGGGAGTCATCAAACAAAGTCAATGTGGAATCTGGAGTACCACAAGGCTCAGTACTGGGAGCCAGCTTATTCCTCTTCTATATAAATGATCTCCCACACAACCTCCATTCAACTGTCCGACTATTCGCTGATGATACCATAGTTTACCTAGCCATCTCATCAGATGCAGACTGCCAAAAACTACAAGAGGACCTCAACAAGCTTGCTCTCTGGGAAGAAAAGTGGAAGACGAATTTCACCCAGACAAATTTACAGTGCTGACCATAAGCAAAAAACACAGACCAATTAAATGGAATTATCAACTTCATGGTCACTCCCTAAGCTACGAGACGTCAACAAAATACTTAGGTTACACCATCACACAAAAGCTAGACTGGGGAGAACATATAGACAACATCACAAATAAAGCTAGCAGAAGCCTGGGATTTCTACATCGGAACCTCCATGTCAAATCTATAAAAATCAAAGACCAAGGTTACAAGTCCCTCGTAAGACCACAATTAGAGTATGCCGCCACAGTCTGGGACCCATACCACCAAAACCATATCGACAAGCTGGAAAAAGTACAACGAAGAGCAGCAAGATATGTGACCAGTATGTACAGACAAAGAACAAGCGTCACAGATCTAATAAATCAGCTGGAGTGGAAATCCCTACAACAGAGAAGAAAAGAGGCTAGACTTTGTATGTTTTACAAAATAGTCAACAATGAAGTAGCCATCGAAAGTACCAAATACCTGAAAGAGCCTCTAAGAAGATCCAGACACTCAGAGAGCCATACATTTGCCCAACAGACATCAACCAAGGACTGCAGGAAATGGTCATTCTTTCCAAATACCACAAGAGACTGGAACAAGCTGCCAACTGATATCGCCAAGGCAAAGTCACTAGAGATCTTCAAATCTCAAGTGACAACTATGAAGTAAAACATAGAACACCTGTTTTTATCCTGTTTTTAACCGTTTTTAACATGCGCAGCCTGTCAGTATATTCAACAAGATGAATGTGGGCAGTATACGGGAGAAGAAGAGAAGGGTCTGTTTCTCAATGTACGAAAGTATATGATATCTAAAATCACTTTAGTTGGTCATTAAGTCACTTGCCAAAAGACCTTGACATTTTTAACCTCTGATGCCTAGGTAATCTTTTGATGCATTTTGTGATTGTGACAACAGGCAAGTATTATGAATAAATAGTTGAAAAACTGGATATTCTGATGGTGCGGGCAGGAGAGACATACTTTAGTGTTAATTAACTCTTAAGTTAATCTTAAGTTAATCTGAGAAGCTTGTATGAATGTATCAAGTTATAATGTCAGCATTCTTTGTTGTTTTTTTTTCAATCAAAATATCAGCAAACATTTATGACACTTACATTTGTAATATCTGCCAGTTTTTATACGACCGTAAACTTTTTGCGATCGTATTATGTTATGGCGATGTTGTTGTCGTTGTCGTCGTCTGTAGACATTTTGATTTCCGTGCGATAACTTTAGTTGTAGTTAACCAATTTTTATAAAATTTTGATATGATGTTTATAACCACTTAAGGAAGGTTGGTATTGCATTTGGGGTTTCTGGCCCCTACCGTTTTAGAAAAAAGGGCCAAAAGGGGCTAAAAGGGGTGTATTGACAAAACGTCTGTAGAATGTTTAATTTTGATCATTCTTGATTTATTGTATTCCTCAATAAATTCTGTTAACAAAATGTAACAACTCTTTTGATATATCTTGTACCGTTGCATTGCTATAAGGGGTCACAAAGGGGCCACACCCAAAAAATCGACTTTTTTATTTGTGGTCAGATTTTAAAATCTTTTTTTCATTGGAATCCTTGTGAAAATCCCTGGCTGCATTTTTAATCAGATTTGCAATATATCTTACCGTTTTCGAGAAATTATGGGTCAAAGGGGCCAAAAACACCAAATTTAAAAGTTTGTCAAGGCAAATAGTTTGTAAAAAAGTTGTAGTGGGCCAGCCAATTGTTTAAGAAGTTTTAATATGATACTTATATCCACTAAAGGAATGTTGATTTGAATTTGGGGTTTGTGGTCCCTACTGTTTTAGAAAAAAAAGGGCCAAAGGGACTAAAACGGGTGTATTGACAAAACTGTTGTAAAATGTTTATTATTCATTCAATTTTGAAAAAAAATTGTTGAAGTGCTCATAAAATTCTGTCTACTAAATGTGTCAATGATTTTGATATGTATTTCACCATTACATTGCTACAGGGGACTAAAGACAGGCCACGCCCATAAAATCAACTTTTTTATTTTTGGTCCAATTTTCATAAGATTCCTTACAAGTGAAAATCCCTGCCTTATTTTTAAACGGAATTTACAATATCTTTTACTGTTTTTGAGAAATTAGGGGTCAAAGGGCCGAAATTGTAAATTATTACAAAATGTACATGTATATAAATAAGGCTTTCTGTATTAGATGTTGATGTAAATATATATATGTATCAAAAATGCAGTTTTAATTCCACCACAGGATGCATGTGTCAAAAAGCTATGTTAGTCTACCATGGGCTTCATGTGACCAAAGCAATGGACTATCCATATTAGGCCTCCAACGTACAAGGTTAAACTTGTTTCGGTCGTATCATGATGCGCTCAGCGTAGCTTTTTATTGGTACTTAAAAAATAAAAGTTGATTTAATTAGTACACATAATGTTCAAAATAATGTGATCTTCTGGGAACTTGTATGAAAATAACAGCGCAATGAAAAAAAAAGGAATTCTTATCTATGATAAAGGTCATGATCAAGTTACAGTTTTGTAACATTTATGGGATAAGGTGATTGATTGGTTGTTTCCATTTTTGAAATGGTAAATACAGCTATACTTCGATTGGTAGGCTCCTAATCTTTAAGATGTTATTAGTATATACCCTTGTTTTTGCTCACCAGACCCCAAGGCATCAAAAGCTATTTTTCGTCGGTCATTTGTCTGCGGTGTTATCTTAAATTACTGAAGAGATTTGCTTTCAAACTTCTTGAACTTGGTATGTAAATGTCCTCCACCAAGTTTGCGAAATTAATGCCTGCCCAACAACAATCGTGCTTAACTCTCACTTCTACTTTATGGCGAATTGCTTTCACCTTATAATTGCCCATGAATTTCAATATTGCTCATGACTTATTCGTCCATGACTTACATCTGTATTTCCAATGACTCTCGCCTTATTTTCTATAACTTTGACATTATTCTTTATTTCTTTATTTCTAATTACATTATTTCATATTCCTTGATGACAATGACCTTTACCTTATTGCCGATACATATATTGTCTTTGATATTTGTATTGTTGCCCATTACTTTTACGCTATTGCCCATCATGGTTAACTTACTGTGTGTGACTTTAAGTATGTATCCATGACTTATTCTAATGCTTTTGACTTTGGTTTAATTGTCCATGACATTTTTCTCATTGCACTTTCATGACTTTTCTTTATTGTCCGTGACTTCCATATTGTTGTCCATGATTTTTACATATGTTGTCAATTAGTTTAATCGTGGAAGTATTAAATTGACAGGAATTACAATCGTTCAAACGTTCCATCTGCGTTACCGCAAAATCGTCAAGTACTTACTAATAACGTGATACTGATCGAAGTTTTGCCTATCTTTTTAGTCAAAATCCTTAACTATGAGTGGTTTTATTATCGAAAAATAAAGAATTAGTAATAGTGTATCTATTGATTTTTGAAAAAAAATATGCAAGTAGTAAAATATGAATATGTGTAAGAACAATTTGCATGTATTGACTAAGTAAACAACAGCTTTAATTTAATTTTATTTCATTTTAGGAGTCAGGTCCTTATAAGTAAGGGATTATAATATTATAAGATTTGGGGTCTATCTTCATTGTTTGCAGTTGCATTATTTGCTTTTTCAATTAAAATATATTTAAAGAAATTTGTTGCTATTGTATTCTTCATTTTACCTTTTAAAATCATTGTGCGTTGTCATTCTTTTAATAAATTCTGATACATTTTGTAAAATTGTTTTCAAGTGTCTTTTTTTGGTGTTATTTATTAGCCTATTGATTAAGCTACCCTGAGAAGGTATAAAAGAATTGGGAAGAAAATTAGGCATCTTTTCACAAATCTACAACAATTCAGTTTATGATTTCTTTTTTATAGACAATAATATGAATTTATGGTGCGGGTCTAGTTTTTTGCGTTATATTCTATGTAATAACTACAAAAATTCAGTATGTCACGATCAATTTCTTTCACTTTTTCTTAGTTTTTGGAGTATCCTACATCATCGTACACAGTAACGACATATACCACAAAGAAGGAAACTCTATCCTTTTCGTAATCAGAAAAGAACAGATGTAAATGTAATTACAGGTTTAAAAAATTGCGCTTTCTTCAAATATTCAACAATTGAGCAGATTCTTTATCTTCATAGTGCCATAACTTTGCTCAATGTTGACCGAATTTTATCATTTTTTCAATCTTTACTTTTGAATAAGCAATAGAAGCCGTTGCAAGCAGGTAATTGCACGACAAGGGAACCACAGGCGGTCCCGTATCCTTATTAATAGTCTTACTGATATAGGCCACCGATAGTAAACCCACGTGATGTTTTTTCTTCAAAATTGGTGACCGAAACGCAGACCGTCTTCAAGCGCAAACCGTCTTCCTACTTGATAAACTGAGTGGGTACCTTTATTATCTACAGATAAATAGTGGGAAATTAATTGTGTTAATTCATTGTTGGAAGTCCTGTCATTTTAATACTTCCATGGTTTAATCCATTTGCAGATGACTTTTACATTGTTGTCCATGACTTTTACATATGTTGTCAATTGATTTAATCCATTGGCCGATGACTTTTACATTGTTGTCCATTACTTTTACATATGATGTCAATTAATTTATTCCATTTATTGATGGCTTTTACATTTTTGTCCATGACTTTTACCTTGTCCTTGGTTTTTATCACACCGCTCATGATTTACTTAATTGTCATTTACTTTTTCCTTATTGTCCATGACTTTATATCTTTTCTATGACTTTTTCTTTGTCGTCAACTGATTTTATCCCTTTGCCCATGACTTACCATTGTTTCCCATGCATCTAACATGTTTCCCATGAATGTTACATTGTTTCCCATGCATATAACATGTTTCCCATGTGAATGTTACCTTGTTGCCATGCATATAACATGTTTCCCATGAATGTTACCTTGTTGCCCATGCATATAACATGTTTCCCATGAATATTACCTTGTTGCCCATGCATATAACATGTTTCCCATGAATGTTGTTATCTTGTTGCCCATACATATAACATATTTCCCATGAATGTTACCTTGTTGCCCATGCAAACAACATGTTTCCCATGAATGTTACCTTGTTGTCCATGCGTATAACATGTTTTCCATGAATAATACATTGTTTCCCATGCGTATAACATGTTTCCCATGAATGTTACATTGTTTCCCATGCATATAACATGTTTCCCATTAATGTTTCCTTGTTTCTCATGCATATAGCATGTTTCCCATGAATGTTACCTTGTTGCCCATGCATGTAACATGTTTCCCATGAATAATAAATTGTTTCCCATGCGTATAACATGTTTCCCATGAATTTTACATGGGTTCCCATGCATATAGCATGTTTCCCATGAATGTTACCTTGTTACCCATGAATATAACATGTTGGCCATTAATGGCACTTGTTGTCTATGACTTTGCTCTTTAAATGTTTCGTATGATTTATTTTGTCGTCCATGATTTTCAATTTTATGCCCATGAATTTGTCTTAATTGCTAATGACTTTTACTATATTTTATATAAAAGACTCCTTATGATTAGTGGATATTCTGAAAAGTACAGATAAAATGTTGACGACCCGTACTCTTAATCAAAAACATATACATGCATCAAATTGCTGTTGTGAAGATATTATATATCAGCATAAAATAATGTTGGCATGATTACATATCAGAAAAAATATTGATCTTAACACTTTAACTAATGACTAAAAATACTGCAGTGAAGATCATGATAGTTTATGGTATTTTATCATGAAGCTGACATTATGAAGTTATAATGTATATGTTGCTACAAGTACGCACGTTCCCTAGAATGTATGGCTGGGTGATGTAACCTGAATTAAGACAATTTCATGAGAAATGTAGTATGTAGAATTGCCCCATTAAAAAAAACAAGTAAAGAAAGAAAAAACAACAAAACATAAAAAAAGCCAAAAAACCCCACACTAATACTTTTATTTGGTTACGAAATTAACAATATGCATTGCTTTGTATTGCTAGAAATGCATTTATTTAGCCACTGTAGCCTTTGTTTTATTCTGGGAAAAGAAAAGCACTTGAATGAGTTTAATAGATTGAAATGAAAATCATTTTTAATTTTGTTACTTTACAACTAGCTTAATTATTATCTGATCATTATTCAATGCATAATTAAACTCTATTGGCGTGTCGATTACAAGTATTTAGTCTTAATTACAGGACTATATCTTCACTGAATATAATGACATTTTTTCAGAATCCATAAACGACTGTCTTCGTCTAAACCAATGATTACTAAATTATCGAGCGTATATGTCGAGTGGATATGTAATGACAAAACATCTTTGCACGGCGTAACAGAAAACCACGGAGAGAACCTTGTTGCTCATTAACATAAACATTATTGTCCATGAATTTTACCTTGTTGGCAGTTGCCCATGACTTACCTAATAATCCATGACTTTTATCATACAGGAAATAGATTTTACTATTTACCCTTGACTTTCACTGTATTACCAATGACTTTGATTGTATATCCCATGACTTTTACTTCATTTTCCATGACTTTCACTGTATAGCCCCTGACTTTTACCGTATTACCAATGACTTTGACTGTATACCCCATGCCTTTTAGTTCATTGTCCATATCTTTAACTGTATACCCCATGACTTTTATTTCATTGTCCATATCTTTAACTATATACCCCATGACTTTTATTTCATTGTCCATATCTTTAACTGTATACCCCATGACTTTTATTTCATTGTCCATATCTTTAACTGTATACCCCATGACTTTTATTTCATTATCCATATCTTTTAACTGTATACCCCATGACTTTTATTTCATTGTCCATATCTTTAACTGTATACCCCATGACTTTTATTTCATTGTCCATATCTTTAACTGTATACCCCATGACTTCTACTTTATTGTCCATATCTTTAACTGTATTACCCATGACTTTTACTGTATTACCCATGACTTTTACTGTATAACCCATGACTTTTACTGTATTACCCATGACTTTCACTGTATTACCCATGACTTTTACTGTATTACCCATGACTTTCACTGTATTACCAATGACTTTGACTGTATACCCCATGATTTTTATTTCATTGTCCATATCTTTAACTGTATAGCCCATGACTTCTACTTTATTGTCCATACCTTTAACTGTATATCCCATGACTTTTACTGTATTTCCCATGACTTTAACTGTATAACTCATGACTTTTATTTCATTGTCCATATCTTTAACTGTATACCCCATAACTTTTATTTCATTGTCCATATCTTTAACTGTATACCCCATGACTTTTTCTTTATTGTCCATATCTTTAACTGTATACCCCATGACTTTTACTGTATTACCCATGACTTTTACCGTATAACCCATGACTTTTACTGTATTACCCATGACTTTCACTGTATTACCCATGACTTTTACTGTATTACCCATGACTTTCACTGTATTACCAATGACTTTGACTGTATACCCCATGACTTTTATTTCATTGTCCATATCTTTAACTGTATACCCCATGACTTCTACTTTATTGTCCATACCTTTAACTGTATATCCCATGACTTTTACTGTATTTCCCATGACTTAAACTGTATAACCCATGACTTTTATTTCATTGTCCATATCTTTAACTGTATACCCCATGACTTCTACTTTATTGTCCATATCTTTAACTGTATACCCCATGACTTTTATTTCATTATCCATATCTTTAACTGTATACCCCATGACTTTTATTTCATTGTCCATATCTTTAACTGTATACCCCATGACTTCTACTTTATTGTCCATACCTTTAACTGTATACCCCATGACTTCTACTTTATTGTCCATACCTTTAACTGTATAACCCATAACATTTACTGTATTACCCATGATTTTTTCTTTATTGTCCATGACTTTTACTGTACTAACCATGACTTTAACTTTATTGCCCATAACTTTAACTGTATAACTCATGACTTCTACTTTATTGTCCATACCTTTTTGTGTACTACCCATGACTTTTACTGTATTACCCATGATTTTTTCTTTATTGTCCAAAACTTTGACTGTATAACCCATACATTTAACTGTATTTCCCATGACTTTAACTTTATTGCCCATAACTTTTACTGTATAACTCATGATTTCTACTTTATTGTCCATACCTTTTTGTGTATTACCCATGACTTTTACTGTATTACCGGGAATTTACCCATAACTTTTATTTTATTACCCATAACTTTTACTGTAATACCCATTGTCCATGACAATTATTTTATTGTCCATGACTTTTACCATATTGTCCATAACGTTTACATTAATTTCCATGTCTTTTACTTATTGTCCATGTATTTTATCTTATTGTCCTTGAAATATACATTGTTGCCTATTACTGTTTCCTTTTTGTGTGTGACTTTAAGTATTGCTCATTACTTTAATTTTATTGTTCTTGAATTTTTTTCTCGTTGCACATGACTTTACCTCATTGTGTATGACTATTACCCTATTGCCCATGACTTTTACCTTAATGTCTATGTGTTTTACCTTATTTCCCATGAATTATACATTGTTGCCTATGAATAATGCATCGTTATCTATGACTTGCATTAATGCCCGTGAGTTTTACCTTATTGTCCATGACTCTTACCATGTTGCCCATGACATTTACCTTATAATCCATTGTTTTTGTCATACGGCCCATGCTTTTTACTTTATTCACATTGACTTTTTTCCATATTGATCACGGCTTATCATATTTTAATTGACTTTTTTTTTGTCGAGCATGATCTTTATTTTATTGCTAAAAACTTTTACTATATTTTTTGTTTAAAAACAGCAAATGACTATTGGATAATCTAAATTCTTTGCTAAGTACAGATAAAATGTTGACGACCCGTACTCTTTATTAAAACATAAACATGCATCAAATTACTGTTGTGAAGATATTATATATCAGCATAAAATAATGTTGGCATGATTACATATCAGATTTTTTTTATCTTAACACTTTAACTAATGACTAAAACTACTGCAGTGTAGATCATTATCACGGGGTCAGATCGGAAAGTAAAGAGGCTGTTGTATTATGCTTTTTTTCGCGTATCAAAGTTGTATTATGCTAAATTATAAGCGTAAAAACTGCTTCTTTAACTAAAAGGTCAGGAATTAGAACGTTATTTTAATAATAATCTAGATGTTGAGACCTGTTATTGCTGATATTTAAGAATCAAAGACTTTAAGGTAAGTTCTGAGATGCCTATTCGAAGAAAAAATCTTTCCGGAAAGTGGACAATTTTCCCAAATAAGCCTGGAACCGATGAGTAATGAGTGATTTGTGTCAAAGAACCAGTACCCCTATTTTCAAACAGCAAATTCTAGCCCAAGTTCGGCCAATAATGCTTATTCTTGCATATAAGCAGCGCTTATAGGCGTTATTAAGAAAAAACACACATCATGTATCGCATCTGGAAAGTAAGGTAGTTCAAATTAGATTGTTTAACGACATTTTCTATTATAAGCCAACTTTGCATAAGTTATGTTTTGCTAAGATTATTGTGAGTATATTATGCTTCATTATTGTAATATACAAACAGAATATTACATGGGTGAATCATTGATTTCCCCTTTTAAATATTGTAATGATTTGGGGTTAAACTACTCGATAAATAGAAGAAACACAACTGCTCTAGCTCACAAATATATAACACCATTCCAAAATTATGCACCAGATCAAATTTTTAAAAAAAAGTACACATCTAACTTCTGTCGTCAAAATTGTGAAATAATTCATGAAAAGCGATAGAAACGTCAAATGGTATTGTATATAATAAAGGTAATAATCAAAATACCGAAGTTTGAGGTCCAAGAGAAAAGACAAAACAAGGAAGGCATACCCCCAAAAAAGTTGAAGATCTCAATAGTCCTGAATTGGTATAGACATTTCAAAAGAAATAGTTTAAACCAGGTATTACCGCTTCAAACCTCCCTTTTAACGATATATGTACATAACCAGTATTGTAAGGGACGCGCAAAAGAATTGGCGGACATGGAAGACAACACATACATTTCACTGTAGTTATTTAGTGTAAACTTGTATAATTTATCTCTTCAATATTTATTGTTACAAGATTTATGAGCACTTCTTCTGGCGCCTTTGAAACGATGTCAGCTATAAGGAACCCTTCCCACACACTTGGCAGATATATCTTGGCTCCCCGTGTCTTTTTAGTCCATTTGAGATATTGCCATCACTTGGCGTCCGTCGTCGTCGTCTGTCGGCGTATGTCGTCCGTTAACAATTTTTATAAAAATCGTCTCCTCTGAAACTACTGATCAGAATTTAATTATCCTTAGGATGGCCTGCACCAAACGTGTTTCGATTTTTGATTCGTCAAAAAAACATGGCTGCCGTTACTAAAAATAGATTAGGGGTCAGACTTCTGTCTTTGATCTGTAAATCAAAAGTATAAGAGATAGGTGAAATCTGATGCCACCATACTGCTTCAGCATCAAAAGTCCTACAAAAGTCTCCATTGGGCCGAAGTTGTCAGATGATCCCTTACGGGGTTACAGCCCCTTAAAGATGATAAATAGCGTATTTTCATGTCTTTGGTTTATAGAATGAAAACTATTACAGATAGAGAAAAGCTGTTGCTTGCTTTAATGTTTAGCTCATTTAGCTCTACAAAAGCATTCATAGAGTTGAAGTTGTCAGATAACCCCTTTTAGAGAATACAGTCCCTAAATTAACATGTTTTCATGTCTTTGGCTTATATAATGAAAACTATAGCAGATAAAGAAAAGTGGTTGCTTGCTTAAATGTTTAGTTCATTAAGCTATTAACAAAAGTCTCTATAACGTCAAAGTTGAAAAACCTCTACCGCATACATCGCAAATATGAGTTGGCTTTTCTCTGTGGCGTTTAACATGAAGTTTTAGTGCCCCCTTTGACCGCAGTACCTTATGACATCTATCACATTTATGTCCGGGGTGTTTATGAGTACCTTATGACATCTATCACATTTATGTCCGGGGTGTTTATGGGCATCAGCTTTATGCTTTGCTAACTGGTACTTTCTAGCAAAATATTTACTACATGCCTGGCAAGAGTGTTGCAGCTCCTTTGGAAGCTGCTTTTGTGTTTGAAACCCCCACAAATCTATCCAGTAACATTTTAAAATTTGGTTTGCGCATTTATCTGCATCATATCACAATGAATTTCATGAAAATTAATTGATAGGTGCGGATAAGAAGGGGGTTACCCTCCTTGTCATCTAATAGTTCAATTTAAGTCTATATTTGCAAAGGGAAACCAAGAGTAAATCCAAGCAAATTCTTATCAAATAGGAAGTGTAGTAGATCTATGTCACTAAGATTGTGTTAAAGTTTCATAAAGACGAGTAAGCTGGCAATCGGTTCCCTTCTGTTCAGATAAGGGTTTTCCTTCAGATACTAGCGGGACATGGACAGACATCCCACTACATTTCACGCAAGGGTATAACCATTCGCATTAAACTTTGCTGTAACATAAAATATTTTATTTTTTCATTTTAATTTATATGGAATAAATGTCTTATTAACGTCAAAATTGAGAAAGGAATAATAATTTTGTATTGGTTTTCTACTGCATACATTTTGAGCTTTTTTGCATTACACATACGATGTCTAAAGCACAACATAACTTTATGTGGGTTAACAAAAGCAAAATACAACAATATTGGTCTTATCAATGAAGTTAAAGCTTTATTTACGTAAACATAATGTTTTACTTGAAATGCATCACTCAAGCAATACATACCATATAATAAAAGTTAAGAATATAGTATACATGCCTATTTAACTCTGAAAACAGACTTACTTGAATCATTTTGAACGATCTTAGTCGGTTGTTGAAAACTGTGACGCGTTTCAACAAATTACCAGTGACGGTACAATTTCAAATAAGTATAGGTATTATACCATAATATCTCTTTCTTACAATGGGCCAAATGATATTTGGATAAGTTTAAGCATTTGTGAGTTTATAACGGTTTAATAAAGTTGTCGTGTAAAAGATAGCATAATTCATGCGTATCATCAACTAAACTTAACCGGAAGTCGTAGAATTGAGCTTAATACAACAACCTCTTTACTTTCCGATCTGACCCCGTGATTATAGTTTATGGTATTATATCATGAAGTTGACATTATGAAGAAATGATGTATGTGCTGCTACAAGTAGACTGATTTAAGTCGCGAATGGAGACATTTTATTTCGGCAGTGGTATTTGCTCAAAAAAAAAACAAAAACAAAAAGAAAAAAACAAATAAAACAAAACCAAGAAAACAAAGAAAAGGAAAAAAAAGAAAAAAGAGCACAAACAAATATTTTTTTTGGTTGAGAATTAACTAAACGCGTTGTTTTGTGTTGCTAGCAATGTATTTGTTAAGCCTCTCTAGGAGAGAAGAGCACTTGAATGAGTTCAATATGTTTCAAGATTTATTAATCATTTTCAATTTTCAATATGTTTAATTATTATCTGATCGTTATACAATGCATTATTTGAACTATTGACGTGTTGATTACACGTATTTAGTCAGAATTACAGGACTATATCTTCATTTAATATAATGACAATTATACAGAATCCATAAACGACTGTCCTCGTCTCAACTAAACCAATTATGGCTAAATCACCGAGTGGATATGTAATGACAAAACATCACCACCACGTAACAGAAAACCACGGAGAGAAACTGTTAATATTGTATTTGTTTATTTCTGTAGATTAATAATAATGATTGACATAAATAATTGTACCAATGGAGACTGCAAGTTTCCATGGAAATTATATATTACAAATCCATCATCTATACTATTCTATGGATTTTTGGAGAAATTGAGATATTGACATTTTTCACAGGTAATAGTTATTATGCTTCATTATAGAGAATTAGGAGCAGCAAGATTTTTCTGTTATAATTACAAATTTTACAACTACTTAAAAGAAGGAAAAGGCAATTGTGAAAAAAGAACTACGTGGTAAGTTTAATTTATGTTTTCAATAATGAATCGAATATGAAAGTTGTTACATAAAGCTTATATATAGTAATTTGTGTACAGACAATTCACAAATGTGTTTCCCCCCGAAAATCTAAGTATATAAACCAAAGAGTTCATTATTTGTCAATTTAGACGAGCTTCTTCTTTCGGAATATGACTACTTATACTGGAACACAATTTAATGTGACTTTTGATTCTATATGCGCAGTTTTTTTTCACTTTGAACCAATAAATACTTGTTAGATAAGCAAAACTTAATTTAATTTCTGCCATTTTCTATGTGCACCGCGGTTTAAGTCTTAATTAATGTTGCAGTATGGCCTGTATATTCTATTAAATCGAAGGCAATGAAAAAGCTGAAAAAATTCAATTATTGAAGAAAAGACTGCATGCCAATTCAATGGTTTTGAATTATTTAGATTTGAATTATATGTATTTTATTTAGACCATGGGCCAATTGCAGAACCGCGAGCAGTGCCAAATTGCCTCGTTGAAGGCTGCTGGCGGTTGTCCATTGTGGTTTTTCTAAATTGCCGTGTAATTGTGGGCTGTGTCGCGTACACTTATTCCACATCTCATTATTTTCTATTTAAAAACCGACAAACTGATTGAATAAGGATTGTATTTAAAGCAATATCATTGCATGTGTAAAGTAAAGGTAACAACAAATCTACCGGACTGGGATGATCAATCTCATATACTCAAGAACAAAAGACAAAACAAGACCAATTCATACCAGAGAAATTGAAGATCGCAATGGTCCTGACTTGTTACAAGCATTTCAAAAGAAATGGTGGATTGAACCAGTTTTATGGCACCAAACGTCCCTCTTCCATTGCGATCTTATGGTCCGGTAACATAAAACAACACGGTTTAGCTACCAGTTGCTGATATCGAAAGAACACTTTTTAAGAGACCATATGAGGCATATTTTCTTATAACCTTTGTCTGAAAGACGACACAGATCTATGAAAGAAGCAAAGAGGCGCCAATCGGGTATTCTAGTGATATAAATCCGAAAGGGCAACGACAAAATCGATAAACACAAACAAGAACATCACTATGAAACACAAAATCAACCGAGCGGAAATCAACAACGCGAACTCAAGTCGTAACAAGAGTGAACTCAGGTGCTCCGGAAGAGTAAGCGGTTCCTGTCTGCTATAGCACACCCGTCGTGCTGCCAATTTCCAATTCAGTGTGTCAAATCCGGTATAGGAAGACAAAACAGAACTCGACGACAAACCAACATCTTAACTCATATTCTATATTTGTCTACGAGTGCATGGTATCTACCGTAAAATTTCTTGAGTGAAGACAACAACAGGGAAAACAGTGAAAACAGTAGTATCAAAAGTAACGATATTGAAAAGAAAACAACAACACTAAAGTCCATTTGAGTTCTATAAATCAACGAAAATTCTTCTAAATTTTTTGTCTCTCAAATAAAATTTATTTTTTAAACACAAGTAAACTTTTTATAAGTATACGATCTCTGATAACAAAAACGAAGATGTTATCTTCTAAAACAAAAAAGTTTTCCATATGGTCGAATGCTAAATATTTCACTAATTTTAATAATACCTTAAATGGTGTGTTTATCTGACGGAACAGCCAGGTGTTGGGCCCACCTGAACACAATTGAAAGGACTAACAATAGGAGATTAGATGACCAAATAGCTCCACAAAGGATTTTTAAAAGTATAGGGAGCAAATGCTGTTCTTGGTCACAAGGTTGTACTCCCATGGATTTCTATGAATTTTTGGTCCATTTTTAGCTCACCTGGGTCCATGTGAGCTATTGCCATCACTTGGCGTCCGTCGTCGTCCGTCGTCCGTCGTCCGTCGTCGTTAACATTTTTCAAACGTTAACTCCTCTAACACCATAAGTTCAATGGCTTTTAAATTTGGCACAGTTGTTAATTAGCATAGGTAGTATAAAACTAGTGTGGGGATTTTTGATTCGTTGAAAAACATGGCCGCCATGGCTAAAAATAGAACATACGGGTAAATTGCAGTTTTTTGCAAATAACTCGAAAACGGTTACAGATATCAAAATTCTGGCAAGGTAAAAGTGATCAGCACCTTAAGATCTACCTGCCCAGAAATTTTCAAGAAGATCCAACAACCGATGTAGGAGTTATTGCCCTTTTTTTGGATTTTGTCAAAATTTTGCACCTGTTTAGCCCTATATCTTGAAAACTATACAAGATATTTTAAAAATTCAAATTGCATATGCTTAAGCACATCAAGATCTACATTTCATGTAATTAGGTCAAAGCTGTAGAACCATTTCTTTTAGGAGTTATGGCCCTTAAAGCGTCAAAATTTACCATTTTTCATTACTTTTACCCTGAATTTCAAAGATTAACTTGTCTGACACCATACATCCAACTTCAACCAAACTTGGCACAGTTGTTTAATAGCATTAATGCTACAATTCTATCGTTCAGATTTTTGATTCGTAAAAAAATATGGCCTCCATGGCTTAAAATAGAACATAGGGGGCAAATTACAGTTTTTTGCAAATAACTCAAAAACGGTAACAGATATTAAAATTCTGATGGAGACAAAAGTGATTAGCATCTCAAGATCTACCTGCTCTAAAATTTTCAAGAAGATCCAACAAACGACATAGGAGGTATTGCCCTTTTTCATGATTTTTTAAATTTTTTTTCACTTATTTAGCCCTATATCTTGAAAACTATACAAGATATTTCAAAAATTCAAATTGCATATGATTTAGCACATCAAGATCTACAATTCATGTAATTAGGTCAAAGCTGTAGAACCATTTCTTTTAGGAGTTATGGCCCTTAAAGCGTCAATATTTACCATTGTTCATTACTTTTCCCCTGACTTGTCTGAAACGGTAAGACCAACTGCATCTTAACATGGCACACTGTTTGATAGCTTATATGCTACAACTCTATCGTTCAGATTTTTGATTCGTAAAAAAACATGGCCACCATGGCTAAAAATAGAACATAGGGGCAAATTTCATTTTTTTGCTAACTCAAAACCGGTTTCAGATATCAAAATTGTGCAAGAATCAAAAGTGATCAACATATTAAGATCTACCTGTCTTGAAATTTCCGAAAAGATCTGACTGCTGATGTGGGAGTTATTGTTCTTTTTCCTAATTTTTGCCAAATTTGCACTTATTAAGCCCAATATCTTGAAAACTAACCAAGATATTTCATAAATTTAAATCGCATATGGTTAAGCACAATAATACCTACAAATATATGTATCTGTGTAGTTCAGGTGAGCGATTCAGGCTCTTGGGAGCCTCTTGTTACTATTAAGGTCTATGGAAAACATTTTTATTAATAATGCAAAAAAATTGAAATTTTTTGCCTGAGTTCGTATGCCATTAAAAAGTCATGACATACTAAAATAGTTAAAATATTATGCAAGACGTAAAATTTACAAGCCATTTTTCGTTGATTTATAAAACTCAAACTGACTATAGTTTCGAATCCCAGTTTTGAGCTTTTGAGATGAACCATCTGATTGTGTTAGAAATACCAATTTATTTTAACCAAATCAGCAACGGCTTTGCTATCCCCTCTCACTCGACAAGAGAAATAAATTATGAACTTCTATAATATTAAGTTCATGGCAATTATCACTTTTGGATGATTATTTACTTGTCTACAAACAAGATAAATCTGGTTTTGACCGCCAAACAACTTGGTCGGGCTTAAAACGGAACAAAAACATGCCTTCCTCATAACAACACAATTTTTATAAAGATAATTACCAAGTCATTAGAAATTACCTAACAAACTCATTATTACAAAACAAATATACAAATCCGGTATATGTATGCCATGGAAAATGTAATGATTATGGTACAATGTATAACTAATGAGGGGTGGCGAATATCAATTTTAATGTCACGAGTCTCGAATAACGCCAGGATTCAACAACCACGAGTTGAATCCCGTAGCGTTATTCGACACAAGTGACATTGAAATTGATATTCGTGTCCCCCAATTAGTTGTACTATTTATTATATAGATAATTTGGATAAACGTGACAAATAGATCATCAAAATAATGAAAACAAAAGAAGTAATTGATCAATGAATTGTGTATTGCGCATTAATCAATGTTACGTATTTTTCGCGGGAAACTTCACGAGGGTTAGATAAATTCGCACGCGAGGTAGATAAATCCTGTAATTAACTCCGTGAAAATCTAGAAATTTATTTAACTCGGAAATCACGATATTTCATCTATATCTATAAAATAATTGTTACATAATATACAATCACAAAATGGAAAGACCTAAAATGAGTTGTAATAGCGAGCATAGCTCGCAAGCGGGCACGAAGTGCCCGCTCGAGCGGAGAGCTCTACGGTATTTGTTTCCGCGAGAAATTTGCTAATGCTGATTTAGATTTTTTATGGTCCGGAAAGGGTTATTATTTTTACAGGTCCGGAGTGAATGTTAAAATAATTTATAAGAAAAGAAATAATGCTTAAAAAAATAATAAATTGCGTTTTTTACAAGAAAATAATATTCTTAAAATAATAAATACACATAAGCTGCTCGTTTTGTCTTGGTTATATGCACGTACGAAACTAACGTGTCTCGAAGCTTAATCGCCCCATACCATCTCGCCCCAAAATAAGCAAATGGAAATATTGGAAATTAAATGATAGCGATATCCCTGAATGTCGACATTTAGAACAAAAAAACGTAGTCCCTTTTAGCTATGCTCGCATTTAGGCAATGCCTACTCCATATTATTTCATCAAATCTTCATGTACAACCATCATTGCCAACTAAACCTATCTATATTTACCGAGCCAGAAAAAAAATGGAAAACTGTATCATAATTATTTCCTAATATTAAACTGCTACTGGCAAATTGATCAAAATTAGAAAAGCAAAAGTAAATATCGCTGATTAAATGGTTATTGTGGCACCGTAAACTGTATTGTTTGTATAGAGAATACCATGAACACGTAGAACTATTGGATTTAAATCTTCTCTGTTTAGTTACTAAAAGTAAGTCTTCCATTAAAACAATTGTTCTTCGTTTGTGTTGAAACTTCATCATCCGGACAAGTTAAAGTTCCCAAATTCCTACATGCATCAAATATATATAATTTTAGAAACCATTGTCAGAGCATCATCAAAATTCCTCTTAAGGTAATATGTTGCTCCTCGATTGTTGTGTTAGCTCGAGAAATTTTACGAAGCACTTGACATAATGTCTCATTGTGTGTTAGTTTGTGCTTTGGTATTGATTATCAATAGGGGGAAGGGTGGCGCCAAACTACTAGTTTAACTCCGCCACATTTTAAATGTGCCTGTCCTAAGCCAGGAATCTTTATCAAAGCTTATGTTTGTAATTCGTCGAATTTATGTTAATTGGAATTTTTTGTCAAGAAGAGGGTCTTTCATTGCACTTTAAGATTTGGCTTGAATCACATGTAGTTTATTTTCAATCCAGGGCCAATCGAAAAACAGCGAGTGGCGACCACTGGTCACATTGAAGGCTGCTGGCTGTTTTCCATTGTGGATTGTTTTAAATTGTCGTTTATATGGTAGGTTGTGTCGTGTACACTTATTCTACATCACATTATCTTGTATTCATATTTTCATCTCTCCGATGATCACAGATGCGGGATTGTCATAGAGTTTTGGTTCCATCGCCCTTTTCCGGATTTGACTGGTTGTGATGCATCAAGCAGGAAGTGCCTCCTGATAACTTGCAACAGCCCCATCAACTATATAATCAGCATTTAGACATCGGCCAGTAGATTTCAAGTTTTGATACATTGTGGATCGAGGTAGCGTTTTCCGTACTGGCCCTTTCTTTACTGAACTGCGTATTATTGCGCTATATATTTTCAATGAATGTAATGGAAAGATTCATGGGCTTTTTACATTATATAAATTTTAATACTAGAAAATTACTTTAACGTTTTCACACAGAAAAGAGCAAAGAGTGCACAAATCGCTAGTTTTGTTGTTAAAGAAATTTGTAGCTACCGCAGGGTTAAGGGATAAATTTAATTTAATCAGTTTTCTGAAATAATACGGCTTTATAATATGTCTGGGATTCGCCCGGGGAATCTGAGTCTAATCACTATATAAAAGAGATTTCTCTTTGATTAAGCTTAACAGAAGATTTAGTTGAATTTTCAATTAATTTGATTTGAAATAAAGGTCAAATTACCAAGGTGTTCTTTTATATAGACTTCATAATCTGATGTTTTATGAAGCTTAAAATTTCAGTAAAATGTCTTCAACTTCATTTAGAACATCGAGACATATTTTGCCAATCATATTAAAACTTGTACCCATGTAACCGCTAATGAATATGCCCTATTTTGGTGTTTTAATGGTCATATTTCAGGGAGACTCTGGCGTTTGGTTGATATATTTCGCCGAATGAATTGGACTTACTTTTAAAGTAATTTGCATTTTCTATAAAATCGAGCAATTCAGTTACTGTGTCCGCTTCAATAATTGGTCTTCACTGGGGACGCTATTATATTAAAACTTTTCTAACCTTGAAATTTCGTTTCATTAACTTTTTTAACTCCATCTCTTTCCGCCTACGTCTTTTTTCATATCTAAATTGAAAAATTCTTAACCTCATAATGTCCCCTTCACTGTAAATATGTACAGGAGCACATGTTGGATGACACCACAATTTTAAGTTCATTCGTGTGATGAGTCTAATGACTCTTTACGGATTATTGCTGTAGATGTAGATCATTAGTTTTATGGAAAATGCCATTAAAATCCAATATCCAATTTATTATTTTATTTACCTGAGACTAGTGAAAGAAATGACCTTAAGATATGATAAATAGCGAATCTTTTTGATCCAGTAATATGTCTTACATGCCCTATCATTAAATCATGCTTACGTTGTTTTATCCTCCATATTTTTTTTTTGTCTTCAAGACCTACTTTCAATGCAGAACAATCATGGACAACGATGTGAATATACGTAAAAGATCGAAACGGTAACATGGGAAAGCCATATTCTATTGCATGCTTTCAAGATATTAGGTTTCTAATAGTGTTTCAAAGCACTTTGTTGACACATTCTTATGTAGAAAATGTTTCATTTAATATAATCTATAAAATAATCGAAATAGCTATAATAACAATATTGTTAACTATTATTGCCACTGTAAATACCAAAATATCAAAACAAAATTTTATTATGTACCAACATAATTTTATAGAGATTCCATTTTCTCGATTACAGAGGATTATGATGGAGTTATGGACGTGATATGTATCAATTTTACAATTATGTAGACACGAATACTGGATCTCCATAAAAACGTGAACCGAATTTCAGCTGTTATAAGGAACAAGATTTGAAGAATATCGGAAGACTTTGATTAACATCTTGGATTCAATAAGGTGCTAAAGTGTTGAAACAGGTCGAAGTTTTAAGATTCTAAATTAACACTTTTATATCAGTAAAGTCTTGGCATGGACTTCTCGACCACTTGACGATGGGTTGTTCTGTTAGAAAGAGTATAAAGATTGCTGAAGATACAAAATCAGAAAAAGGTAGGGCAGTAAATTTGTATAGTAAAAATGGGCCTGATGAGGTCACGTGCACAGGGACTGGCTCCCCTTTATCAATTTATTTGTTATCTATTTATACGACCGCAATTTTTTTGCGATCATATAATGTGATGGCGATGTCGTCGTTGTCGTCGTCCATGGACATTTGGTTTCCGGGCGTTAACTTGAGTAAATATCGATCGATTGTTATAAAAGTTTGATATGATGTTTGTAACCACTAAAGGTAAGTTGGTATTGTATATGTGGCCCCTTTTTTAGAAAAAAGGGCCAAAAGGGGCTACTTTGAAACGGGTGTATTGACAAAACTGTTTTAGAATGTCTATTATAAATTCGATTTTGTAAATTCTTTATTTATTAAATTCCTCATTAAATTATGTCAACAAAATGTGTGAATGGTGAATATACGTGTATTGTACCGGTACATTGATACAGGGGTCAAAATGGGCCACGCCCATAAAACTTTTATTTTTGGTCCGATTTCAAAACCTTTTTTCATTGAAATCCTTGTCAAAATCCTTGCCTTCATTTTCAGATTAACAAATCTCACTGTTTTCGAGAAATTAGGGGTCAAAGGGCTAAAAACGTCAATCAATATATAAATCGTCTGTGGACATTTGGTTTTCGTGCGATAACTTGAGTAATAAAAAATAATTAGATGTGGAATAAGTGTACGCGACACAGCCCACAATTAAACGGCAATTTAGAAAAACCACAATGGACAACCGCCAGCAGCCTTCAACGAGGCCATTTGGCACTGCTCGCGGTTCTGCTATTGGCCCATGGTCTAAATAAAATGCATATAATTCAAATTTAGCCTTGAAATATTGACCAATTGTTATTAAATTTTGATATGATTGTGTTACCACTAAAGACATGTTTGTATTGACTTTGGGGTTTATTGCCCCTACGGTTTTAAGAAAAAGTGCCAAAAAGGGGCTAAAACGGATGCATTGACAAAACTTTTGTAGAATGTTAAGTATTCGTTCGATTTTGATAATTCTTTTATATTGAATTCCTCATTAAATTCTTTCAACTAAATGTGTCAATGATTTTATATATATTGTACCGTTACAGTGCTGCGGGGGTCCAAAATGGGCCACGCCCATAAAATCAACTTTTTAGCTCACCTGCATGTGAGCTATTGCCATCACTTGGCGTCCGTCGTCGTCCGTCGTCCGTCGTCGTTAACATTTTTCAAATGTTAACTCCTCTAACACCATAAGTCCAATGGCTTTTAAATTTGGCACAGTTGTTAATTAGCATAGGTAGTATAAAACTAGCGTGGGGATTTTTGATTCGTTGAAAAACATGGCCGCCATGGCTAAAAATAGAACATAGGGGTAAATTGCAGTTTTTTGCAAATAACTCAAAAACGGTAACAGATATCAAAATTCTGGCATAAAGTAAAAGTGATCAGCACCTCAAGATCTACCTGCCCAGAAATTTTCAAGAAGATCCAACAACTGATGTAGGAGTTATTGCCCTTTTTCTGGATTTTTTCAAAATTTTGCACTTATTTAGCCCTATATCTTGAAAACTATACAAGATATTTTAAAAATTCAAATTGCATATGATTAAGCACATCATGATCTACATTTCATGTAATTAGGTCAAAGCTGTAGAACCATTTCTTTTAGGAGTTATGGCCCTTAAAGCGTAAAAATTTACCATTTTTCATTACTTTTCCCCTGAATTTCAAAGATTAACTTGTCTGACACCATACACCCAACTTCAACCAAACTTGGCACAGTTGTTTAATAGCATTAATGCTACAATTCTATTGTTCGGATTTTTGATTCGTCAAAAAATATGGCCTCCATGGCTTAAAATAGAACATAGGGGTCAAATTACAGTTTTTTGCAAATAACTCAAAAACGGTAACAGATATCAAAATTCTGATGGGATACAAAAGTGATTAGCATCTCAAGATCTACCTGCTCTGAAATTTTCAGGAAGATCCAACAAACGACATAGGAGTTATTGCCCTTTTTCTGGATTTTTCAAAATTTTGCACTTATTTAGCCCTATATCTTGAAAACTATACAAGATATTTCAAAAATTCAAATTGCATAAGTTAAGCACATCAAGATCTACAATTCATGTAATTAGGTCAAAGCTGTAGAACCATTTCTTATAGGAGTTATGGCCCTTAAAGCGTCAATATTTACCGTTGTTCATTACTTTTCCCCCAACTTGTCTGAAACAGTAAGACCAAGTGCATCTTAACATGGCACACTGTTTGATAGCTTATATGCTTCAACTCTATCGTTCAGATTTTTGATTCGTAAAAAAACATGGCCACCATGGCTAAAAATAGAACATAGAGGCAAATTTCATTTTTTTGCTAATAACTCAAAACTGGTTTCAGATATCAAAATTGTGCAGGAATCAAAAGTGATCAGCATAATAAGATCTACCTGTCCTGAAATTTCGGAAAAGATCTGACTGCTGATGTGGGAGTTATTGTTCTTTTTCCTAATTTTTGCCAAATATGCACTTATTAAGCCCAATGTCTTGAAAACTAACCAAGATATTTCATAAATTTAAATCGCATATGGTTAAGCACAATAATATCTACAAATTTATGTATCTGTGTAGTTCAGGTGAGCGATTCAGGCTCTTGGGAGCCTCTTGTTTATATTTGGTCCGATTTTCAAAAAATCCCTGCCTGCATTTTTTTAGCAGATTTACAATATCACTTACTGTTTTCGAGAAATAAGGGATCAAAGGGCCAAAAACGTAAATTAATATATAAATAATATTTTTCTATCAGAAGTTACTGTAAATATATATGTGTGAAACATGCATTTTACACATTTTACACATTTTTAATGTCCACCACAGGATGTAAGTCTTTGTAAGTCCACCATGGGCTGACTGTGACCAGCAATAGACTTTCCATATTTGGCCTCGAACGTACAGGTTCAACTTGTGGTCGTATCATGCTGCGCTCGGCGTAGCTTTTTATTTGTTTAAGACAAAGTGCCATACACAAATATTGTATTGTATGACCCATTGACTCTTACTAACATAATATTGATAGATGGGAGCAATTCATTGTTGTCTTTAGAAACTTAGATTTGTAAACATCTTCATTTCATCTATTCACTATCCATTTTTTGTTTGTCTTTGTTTACAATTCATGGCTTCTTTAACACAATTGACTTAACGTCAACACATTTTTACTCTTTTTTTTGAAAATAATCCACGTCAATTACTTTGATTTTT
Source organism: Arcuatula senhousia (assembly GCA_963971305.1). Taxonomy (NCBI): domain Eukaryota; kingdom Metazoa; phylum Mollusca; class Bivalvia; order Mytilida; family Mytilidae; genus Arcuatula; species Arcuatula senhousia. The sequence goes on along the minus strand of OZ020312.1, from coordinate 48,209,222 downwards.
CATGTTAACCATCAAATATTGAGTTTATTTTGCATTGAAGATAAAAAAGAACCACTAACGGCTTTTATGGGTAAGACAAATGCACAGTTCTCTTAATCTCATGTACCTGATTGAGAATGTAATATTGCATATATATGATCCTAGCCAATAACATCTCTAAAAAACAGTTATTCGCAGTATTTGTAACTTTGATATTGTAATTGTTGCCAAGTATGCATGTGTTTCTATTTTCTCGTATTTTTACCGTCCCAAGTTATGAATGTTTGTGTTCTCTCCAGCAATATATTCCGGCCCTTAATCCTCAACGGTATACATATAAAATATTTTTTTAACAAAAGGTTAGTAGAAACCAAACCTCCATCAGGATTTTGTTTTTAATATCTTGGGATTTCGTATGCACGTGATGATGCAACCCATTCTTCAACCATTCTAGACATATAGAGACCAAAACATGCGAAATCCTCTTACTGTATAGACTGGGGTTTTATATTTTTTTTTTGCTAATCTTGAAAAAAAATGGTTATCAGTTTAATAAAAAACCAAGAATAAATCAAATAAACTAAACAAATGTGAAAATCAGCTAATAAATAAACCGGCGTATCACATTCCGGAGTCATAAAAATCGCAACGGTTGCAACTTTTTAGAGCTGTTTTCATGGGGCGGAAAATTCTTTAACATTAAAGAATACTATAAAAAGACATATATGAATTTTAATAAGTACTGACACATGGTCCCAGTTCAAACATTTTAATCTTGATATTTAAAGATAAATTAAAATGTATTTCATTTTTTTGTCATTTCATGAAGTCATAAGGTCTGCTCTATTGATACAACGATGGTACCGCAGGTATATGGCCCGTCTAGAGGCCCGAAGGCGCTGTACATGGGAGATATTCCAGTCCATAGAGTATGCCGGGGAACAGGATCAACTGAAGGTAGGTAACATACTGTGAGGTATATGGCCCGTCAAGAGACCAGAAGGCTATACATGTCCATAGATTATGCCGGCGAACAGGATCATCTGAATCCAGCAGGATGTCAGCTGATTTTTGCCATAGGTATATTTTTTTGCGAAGATTAAGACATCGAAATATTTGCAAAAGTTACACCACTCAAATTTATTTAAGATACGTAGCGAAAATTAGCTTCATGAAGGTACTGTTGTCAGACGACAAATCTGTTGTTCGACATTCTGTTCTTAGTATGTTGTAGATCGTGTCTTTTGGACCTCTAAAGGTAGGAGGGCTGTTAATAATCGAATTCCTTTATAAACAACGATTTCTAAAGTATTGTCTAAAAATATTACCATTTACACCCTCACAATGTCCATATATGTCAGGGGGTCCTGTGTCCATATCTGTCTGGGGGTCCTGTGTCCATATCTGTCTGGGGTTCTGTGTCCATATCTGTCTGGGGGTCCTGTGTTCATATCTGTCTTGGGGATCCTGTGTCCATATCTGTCAGGGGGTCCTGTGTCCATATCTGTCAGGGGGTCATGTGTCCATATTTGTCAGTGGGTCCTGTGTCCATACTTGTCAGGGGGTCATGTGTCCATATTTGTCAGGGGGTCCTGTGTCCATATCTGTCATTGGTCCCACAAACAGATATGGGCAAAGGACCGCTGACATTGTGAGAATGCACAATTTATATTATTCCTTGAAAAGAGACATTTAAAATTTAATGTGCGTCCTTGATTTTGCCCATTTTATCAATAAACACGGGAAAGAGCCTAGATTATCTTAATATGTACCACATTAATTAACTACTTACTAGTACTCTATAATGTACCATACCAAAACCTTAAACCATCATGTCATCATCAATATCAACTTCTAACCGTATTCTTATACTCTCTAAGTTAAGGTTAAGGTACATTTGAAAAGTAATCTTTTTTGGCTTTTAGTAAACCTAGGTTGCCTGGTGACATTTGTTCTGGCCATTGACGTACATATTTTGCGTCAGAGTATAAAACCATTTCAACTTGCTCTCTGGTGATTCCGAAGATCACAAAGGCAGAAGGAAGAAACATTTGGCACAACACAGCCTTACGTTCAATCCGCCATTTGTTAAATGCTTTTATTAAACCAGGACCATTGCGATTCTTTGCAGGAGTGGCCCTTATGTCTTTGGATAGGTCCATGGTAAAATTAATGATAAACTTTGTACCAATTGAATAAACCTCCCTCCTTTGGCTGTCATTATAAAGTTCTTCTACTACTATAAGTTTTTTTTTCTGAACTAATTAAATTTCACTTAGAACCAGACCTGTTCAATAACAAAAACTTGTTAAGGCAAATCTTTCAATTATAACCCTGATTTTGTGAAACTATTATGCAATACAAACATGAAACCTTTTATTGATTATAACGGTAGAAATAATTCAAGCTTACTTGCACATCCGTCTTGGCAGTCCTTACAAATCGTGTCTAAATAAGATTTAGTTAAATATATTAATCTGAAGCTGTAACATGCTATTTGTAAATGTAAAAAAATTGCCATCGTAATTTAAAGTTTGTGTCGAACATCAGTTAAGGCTTTGTTTCAATTTTGTTCCATATTGACATGCAATATCAGATCTGGCGAAATGACGTTGAGTGGTTTTGCTTTTATTTCATAGAGATGCAATCTCAAAAGATTCCGAATTAAACACTTGGACATGGTATAAGGTATTGTAAATTATAACTTTATGATAAAGTAGCGCAAATTTGAATATATATCAGAAATGATGTTAAAATGAACATGAAATGCTGATGTAGGGAGAAGTTGAATGGGGGCACAAGGCCATTGGTGGAACGAGTGTTGACTGCATTAGAAAATGAAGGATTTGGCTAGGTTGTACAGCATAGGTACTGCAAATCTACTTTTTAAAATCGTAACTTGCAGTAATGTGAACGTGCTAGGAACTTGACTTTTTCCCCATCACCGTTAGGGTTAGGGTTAGCATCACTTTGTGGTTTGCATTCAGGTTTAATTGCATTCTTGTAGTTCAGACATAGGTGATCATAGGTTGTCGTTAGTTGTTACTTGGTTTCCACTTCTGCATTTATGGTTTATTTGTTCTATGTTTTTCATATCCACCGATGTAGTGTATGACATTTTCAATTTTTGGGTAAAGCGCCTCTGTTGAGTCTCTAATAGAACTATGTTCAAAACATCTTCAAATGATTTAGAGCAGTACCCGGTGAGTCAAGTACTGCTTCGTGTCGCTATAACGGAAAGTGGTATTTGTTTTGTAAACACCGTAGCTCCATCTGTTTCTATGAATATTAATTTTTTAGTAAATTAAAATAATGACATATTGTAATACATAAGATTTAGTTTTTGAATACGGGAATTAACTTTTTGTCGATACGATATTGATATACGATTTCTCTCTGAAATTTACTCACTTCGAAATCACTAGTAGTGATCTTTCACTTTGTAAAACATTAATTATTTTTTGTAACCGTTGAAATCCTACTTTAAGTTAGATTGTTTTAATGGCTTCGCAACATTCCAAAAAGTTATTCTAGAATAATATCATAATACAATTTTTAACAATGGAAATTCTAAATTCTAAAGATGATTTTAAGGGATCGATCATTTAACTTTAAAGGGGGGGGGGCTTGGTATTTTTTCATATTGTGCCTGTCTTCTTCAAATTAATAATCATGGTATATTGTGATTCTTCGTTCGTGGCCAGGATTTATTGTAATTTCATCACTTTTTTATGTTTTCTCTAAAACCAGACCATAAATGCGTTCAACTGTTATACCTTATATCTTTTTGTTTCATTAAAGAGAGTGTATATACTTTTTTGTTTTGTTTGGTTAATATAGTCAATGTTTACGTTTAGTTTCGAACTTCTGAATTTTTAAGGCTTTGTTTTGTTTTCCTACAAACGTTTTTAATTACCATTGGGGGTCCCGGGGGTTGGGTTTGTCCGCATCCGCGCTTAGCGCTAAGCTTGTCGCTAAAAGTTCACCAAAGAACGCCAAGTACCTATAGATGACGAGAGCGACCGGAATGTGTACCAAAGGTGTTTAAAAAGGCTTGCGAACTTGTCACGTGGGGTCGTCAGGTCATAGTACGGAAAAACTGCACGACCAGAGACCACAGAAAAAGGTCACATTTCCCATACGTATGTAAAAAAATCAACGGTATGCAAAGTAATCTTAGGACGTCTAATATTCCAAACGCTGGCTGTTTTTCAAATTTAAAAAAGGTTCCTATGAAAAATTCTAACGCAGTGGATACAAGTTTCAAGTAAGCAATCATAAAGGAGTAAGGAATAAATTATTGCTAAATATCGACTGTAAGTGTTTGGAAAATGCATAATCTCTTTACAAATTCGATTTGTTTAGTTAAATTCAAATACATTAGAAGGCAAATGTAGAAAATTGCATTATTTTTGACAAATGGTTTCTTTGGAAGGAAACACATTAATAAAACACATGGTGGAATCGAATAAGAAGTTATATAATATATAATTGATCATGATTAAATAGATTCTTGACAAAATGAATAAACGGGCATTTTTATGAATCTAATAACATTTAAAATAAATAAAATAAATAAAATCTGTTTAAATCTATAAATTATTTTACTTGTAACGATTTCACTATAAAATGCATATGTAACAGTCATTTTCTTAAATCAGGCATTTTGTAAAATGCCTGATATTTTAGGCATTTTATAAAATGACTAAGTCCTATCGGCATTATATAAAATGCCTGAAAATATTCAGGCATTTTACAAAATGCCTGGAATTTTTTAACAAATTTAAAGAAAATGCCTGAACTGATTATAAAAGAAATTTTCCTATGGTAGTCCTATGCACATAACTTACTTTGAAACTCGTTTTAATCATTGAAAACATATTCATAACTAGAGTTAAATTTTTAATCATTTGTAAAATCCTTGCCTGACCACCGCAGATACACAATTTTCGTTGAGCTCAGAACATAAGTTTACAAACAAACTTTTAAAGTTTTAGATACACTTGACACCATATATTTTATTCCCGCGTGGGGCCCGGGAGGCGAAATGACCCACAGTAGAGCCTAGCTTGTCGTAAGAGGCGACTAAGGGTCTTGGGATTCTGACGTCGGGTTAATGCTCAGCCCACAGAGCGACCAAGGTGTGTACCATTGGTGACTGAATAGAGTGGCCTTCGTCCGCAGGGGTTGTCATGTCTGTAATACGGAAGCCCTGACCGCTGAGGATAGTGGGCAAACGTGTGGGGAAAGTGCCACGCTTCCTGCACGTGAAAGATCCCTTTGTGGACCATATAGGCTATATCATCATCATACTTTATGTTCATTTTATCATCCCTTCATGTTAATCGCCTTCAAAAAACCTATATTTAGTGTTGCAAGGGCATAAAACACCAACTCACTCACTCACTCTCCTCTGAAACAACTGAACGGAGTTTAGTTAAACTTGGTATGGTTGATCCTTATGGCGTCCTGCACAATACAATTGTTTCAATTTTTGATCCGTCAAAAAACATGACCAGCTTGCTAAAAATGGACCGGGGGTCAGACTAGTGTTTTTAGCTTGTAAATCAAAAAGAATAACAGATGGAGAAAATCTGATGCAACCTTCCTTCTTCAGCATCAAAAGCTATACAAGTCTTCATTAGGTCGAACTTATCAGATGACTTCTTATAGGGGTTATGACCATTCAAAGATAAAAATTATATATGTTTAGCCTATAGAATGAAAACTAACGCAGTAGCTTGTTTAGCCTTCAGCTTATTGAGCTCTGGGTGGAACCCTTACAAGGATTATTGTCCTTAAAAAGTATAAAAATGTTGTTTTTTCATGGTTTTGTCCAAGAGAATGATATGCATTGCAGATAGAGAAAAGCTTTTGATTGCTTAAACCTTTACCTTATGAAGTTCTACAAAAAATGCATTGTGCTGAAATTGTCAGAGGACCCTTTATAAGACCTATGACTCTAAAGATAAAAAGTAGCTTTATTCTTGTTTTTGCCCTATGGAATAAAAGGTGGATAGAGAAAAGCTATTGTTTTCTTAAGCCATCATCTCATTATGCTCTACAAAAGGCTCCATTTGGGTCAAAGTTGTCAATTGACCCTTTATAGGTGTAATATCTAATATAAGAGACCAATTATCACTTTAGGACCAGATGAGCGATTCAGGGTCCTTGGGGATTCGTTTACTTAGAAGCAAAAATTTGGTATATACAGAAGGGGGTTACTATGGCTATTTTTAAAACTTAATATTAGCGATAAATTTTATATCCAGAATTTTTATTATTTGCATAGTGTCTTTTTATTTAACATTCCGCCTCAATTCCTATTTAAAATTGTTTTCTTGGTACTAAGAAGTTGTTTTCTCATTTCAGGCATTTTATTAAAATTTTCCAGGCATTTTGTCATGTTTGTTAAATGACTGAAGATTTTAGTCATTTTATAGAATGCCTAAAATCGGTCGGCATTTTATAAAATGCCTAAAATTTTCAGTCATTTAACAAAATGCCTAAATTAAGAAAATGACTGTAACACATACACTTTTGTTTCTTTGGTATCTTTAATCTGGATAAAGTGGTGTTGCAAAATTGTTATATGTTTTTTCTTCAAATGATTTTTAGTCGAAAGATGGAAACAAAAAGGCATTTTTACGTATTTTGCCATTTTTGTGTCCCTGTTAGAGTATAATAGACAAGGAACATCTGCAGTAGATTGAATTGTCAACTCTATCACATCCCCTCTTTGGTAGCCTGAATTGGCCTATCCATTTGGCCATGTGTCTGTATCTCCTCTCGTCACAATTTTATACTCATTTTCACCCCTTTCATGTTTTATCTCCTTGGCACTGCCAGGTACAAAGCGAAAACTAACCAACCAGCGCGTCCTACTAATATCGTTCCTAAGCACCTTCTTGATAACTATGATTGCTATAAAAGAAATCTATATTAAAAAAAAAATCAGCTCGGCAGATGCAAGTTACTATGTAGTACTACATCCAGACGAAGACTTATTTGTTATTTTGAGTTAATATACAAAACTCCCTCTGGTTATTTCAATTTTCTGATTTATTCTGAAACACATTAAGAAACTTATGTCTTTACCGTCGGTATAATTCTCTATCGTAAGTGTTTGATCCGTATGTCACCAGTCAGACAAAGTGACAAACGTAGCCTTCGGTATTCTATAGAACACGTCCATATTGTTAGACTCTATTTTGCCACAAGTCAGACAGTTTTTGATTATACTGCCTTCTGAAGGCCCCGAGACGACAGTTCATTATACAGAGCAGCTGATAATTTTCCCTTTTCAGACACTGCTTACCACGGTCTGTTCGTATAAGGATATTGTGTGATCTTATTAACGATGAATGATCATTACTTAGCTTTTACATATATTGATTCCCACGTTTAACCAATTCATATACCGAATAATAACGTTAATAGATCATGAATTGGTAGGTGAAATCATAAAATGTTATTACTGAATCAAATATATGTCTTTCTCCATCAAAGTAGGGCTACGCGAAAGATTAAGCATGCAAAGCAAAAATAACTATCCTGAGACATCAGAATACATTTTTGTCCTAAAGTCAAATCTAATGTCTATGGAAATTTAAAGTGTTTTTTGTCTCAAGAAAGCAGAGAGTTCAAGAAAGCAAAGATGCACCAATGTCAAAAATCCGAAAGGGCAATGACGATATGAAGAAATCGGAAACGCAAATTCAGGTGCACCGAAAGGGAAACTGTTCACTTAGCGTCATCCATGCTACGACCTTTTCTTGCTATTTTTCTTGGTAACCTGCATGCAGTTCTGGGGAGGGTTTTTCCTTTAGAATATTAAGAAGTTTTAGCCGTAGTTTTCGTATCATGTATTTTAAAACGAATTCCAATATGCTATTGGTAGTTATTAACAATTGTTCAAATTAATTTTTCTTATTTGAACATTTTGCTAGTTGGTCCAACATAAGTTGATATCATATATCAATGGAAAAGACGTATTATACTATAAATATTGTTTCAAAATAATTTTCTATACATACAATTTTTCAGAATGTATTTTTTTTTTACGTCTTGATTTTAATAAATGCATATTTTTTTCAGTTGTACAACTTTTTCAACGACATGCTACAACAAATGGAACCGGACAAATGTGGACAACCAAAAATACTCAAAGTCTTGTCTCAATCGAAAAGACCCGTTACCCTAGGTAAGGACAAACGTGGACAGCCAAAAATACACTAAGACTTATTCTAATCGAAAAAAAAAAAAACTACAATAACATCACACATTGTAAATGTAGGCAACCAAACATACATAAAGCCTTGTCTCAGCCGAAAAGACCCAAGCACAACCAAAGATACACAAAACCTTGTCTGAATCAAGCAGACACGTTACCCTAGGTAAAAATATATGGGCAACCAAAAATACACAAAACCTTGTCTCAATAATTTTGAAATAAGAAAGAATCGTTTCACTGACTAAGAAAAAAATATAAGGGCAATTAAAAATACAAAAAGCCCTTGCAGGTGATCACATGACCAGCCTAAAATAAATTTTAACATATCATTTAATTTAATACCTATTACTGGAAGGTGTCCAATATTTTGAAATCTGTCTATTTAAAAAAATCCTAGAGATGTATTTTTCAAATTTCATTTGAAAGTATAAAAAAATATTTTTTTCTTTATTTTGTTAATTTTAAGTTTTCTTCAAATCCAACGGAATCTCATATTCCTGCTGTTAGCAAAAGGGAGATAATTCATTCCTAAATTTGACAATTTTGACCACTTTTTGATATATTTTTGTATTTATCTAAAAAACATCTCCGAAGCACTCCTTTTCTTCCTATCATTTTAAAGCAATATAAAAGCCAAATATAATATCTAAAAAATGACTAAATTCTATTGATCAAATTTTTGTAAAATCGGAATTTTCCGTCAAAATTGTATATTTTCTTTAACATTTCAATGTAAAAAAGCCAACCTTCAGAATAATTTGTCTCGAAAACGAACTCAAAATCATGTCTTTTTCAAATTGAATTTTAAAAGAGTATCGCTTGATGTGTCTATTTACTAATTTTTAAGAAAATCTATTGATCGGAAAATTTTGCTGTTGGTGCAAGTCCCCCCTTAAAGACCCGTAACCCTGCGTAGGAAAAAAATGGGCAACGAAAAAATACATAAACCTTGTCCAAATTGAAACAAAAACCCATCATCATATGTGAGAAAAAAATTGTACATAAGCAAATAAAAAAAATGCTTAAAGCCTTGTCCTGATAAAGGAAGAAGCAGATAAACAACAACGGGGCATTCAAAGCCTTCAAAAGATAACAAAACTCACCTTAAACTTTTATAATATGGGTAACCCAAATTACACAAAATCTTGTCTAGATCAAAACGACTGTTTTCTCGAGGTTAATCAATACGAATGAAATGTAAAATTGATACTGTATAGTAAGCTTACTGGTCCTGTTGAAAAAAATGTTCCAGTAATGATGAATTTGACAGTCAAAACATGATTTCAATCAAAATATCATGTGTACATCGTAGAATTGAATTTAGTAGATAATGAGACAAGGAATAAGTAAACGCGACCAAGAGGCAATTTTAATACTAACAATGGAAATCCAGACAGCAATCTTAAATATGACCAGTGGTCACAGCTTGCTGATTTAATCTGCTACTCTTTTTTAACTTAAATTTAGAATTTAGAATTTCACTATCTATGATTAAAAAAGAATAAAAAAAACCTATTAAGGATAAAAAGGATTGAAGGATTTATGAAGGCTAGTATTAATGAAAAGATATATTTTTCTTTCCATTAAAGCAAAACAATGACCTTCAAGCATTAAAAAAGATCTAGAACTGCAATTAGTTTTTCATACACCAAACAATAAAGCCTATAATTGCTATATTAGATAAAAGGGTTTGTTTTTCATTACATTAAACAAATTTTCCATGGACTTTAACATTATCGATTGACTTTGTATAATTGATGAAATGTAGTCTAATTGAATTTTATTACATACTTATTACAAGTAAGACAATTAAGGATGCTTGCTGGTCTCGTTTTAGTATTTCTGTCATTTTTTTTGGAATCCTCTGAATTTTACCATCAAAATAGGGTTACATTTTTTGCCCACGAACCCCTATTTTCTTGTTATCAATGTCTTAGATACGTCATAAAGAGGCTATAAACGAAGTTTTATCAAATCATATTTTTTCTGTCATGGGTTTTAACAGCTAAATAGTGCTAATGCTAAACCTATGAAAAAGTCAGACAAAACTTTAACGTCAAATATCTTGAAAACGAGGTCACGAACCTATCAATTTTTATGCTTATTTTATACTTTTTACTATTATCTTTTCATTTAAGGCATCATACGTGAAACCTATTCATTTTAAATTATAGATTAGTAGCGAACATCCTTAAATAGAAATATAAGTATTAACAAAAGGGTTGATCCAAAAAGACCAAACATTTGATTGAATTGTTTTTTTTTCAAAAGGAGAGCACTGAGCTCAACATCAGTCTTATAGACATTCTTTTCTTTATTTCCATTCGTGAAAATGACCACACTCTTTGATACAAAACACTTATATGATTAAAATGTGTTTAATGTAGTGAATTGGCTTAAAAAATCGACGAATGTGGCCTATGCTAAGATTGACAAGATCTTTCCAGAATACATTAAAAATAGTTATATGAAAAGTTTATGGTGGCGTTATAGTGATGTTTTACTTTTTAATGGAAGAAAGTTAGAATAAAAGAAAAACTGTTTTCAGAAAAGAGCAGCTTAAAAATAGAATATAAGAGGAAGTCATTTTTGAAAGAGCTTGTTTGTTCAAAAGATCTTTGATCGTTTAATGAAAAAAAACATGATAAGGAAGTTATAAAAAAGTAAACATAGACTTAAATGAATATCCAATATAATATTATTCTATTTCTGTCTTGGTTTATTTTAGGAAAATAATTGTTGGTATTCAAAAGAGAAGTTGGCGTCGTGCAGAGTTTTTTTTAACAATTATATATATCTATGTGTGTATTTTTTAACATGCTGCTATGCTTTGATTTATTCAGTTCAAACATATTTATTTATCCTGGATTGGGAAATAAGCTTAGCGCTCTCCAGCTAGCAGATAGCGACCCCTATTAAGTCTACTCTTCTCGAACTCTACAAAGTCAAAGGGGTTTTTAACGTGCATGGGGTATTGCTCTCCCATACAGGGGACACCTTTTATTCGTCCCTTCCGAAGGACTAGCATCGTTCCTTGAGACCATCCTCACAAATGGTGTCAAGAGAGAGTCGGAAAATTGATTCATGAAATTTTCAACGAGGATCGAACCACGAACATCGGTGTTAGCAGCCCGACGCGTTAACCATTACACCACGGACTCTCTTTATTTGATTTTTAATTTAGCCCTAGCCCTACCCATTTCAGTATAAAGACACTCAATGCAAGTCCTGGATTCCCAACCCTAATCCGAAGAGCTCCCAGACTGTTGATACATAAACCCTGATGCTCATCTTACGTTTCCATAATTCCAGACCGAAAGCTCTTACGTAAATGATTTTTCTTGTAGTCATTTATGACGACAAAAGTATACTGTTGACTTTTTTTTTTCGTAAGATATGGATATTAATAATTCTGTAAAAAGTACATGGCACATTATCATGTGTAAACAAATTATAGAAAATCTCACTATGGAGATATGCTATATCATATCTCCATGGTTTGTCGCAGAAATTTGTTTTGTCTTCCTCAACCGGAATTGACATACTCACACTAGGTAAACGCTGTCCGCGAGAGCAAAGATATTTCGCGTTTTCACTGTACGGATACTTCGGGTTGTTGTTGACATTGGACACCAGGTCTAAAATCGGTGTTAATGTTAACTTTATGAAGCATGGAAGTGTATATGCTGACCCTATGTCTTTTTTAAAGATACATGTATATATTTCCATCTCCTTTCAGTTTTAATGAAATTATTTGGTACTTTATCAACAATTTTTGTATTTTTTAGCAGATGTATGGTTTTTAAAAAAATTACGAAAATTTACATATTTATGAAATATTTCAAATGAACGGCGATTCAAAACACTTCAAAATAAGATTACTAGTTACCCAAAATAGATTTCACCCCTTCTTCTTATTATAAATCGTAGAAAATGCTCGTAACAGAGAACTTACTCATACTGTACTGTTATTTCTGTTAAACTGTACTGATATTCTGTGTTCTTGAAATTTCAAAATTTCTTAAAATTTCAATCGTATATAAAAACAGACTTTGAATTGCAAGATTGACTTACTGTCATATACACATGCAAGGCAATGGAACTTATAATATATACTACCTCCTGTTTTCCGAATGGTCGAGTTAGAGTATCCATAGCACGACTTGGTGCAGCCCCTTGTTTCACAATACAATCATATTACAGCCAGTTAGGCAAATAACTTTTCTAACAGTTTAAATTTTTTTTTAAAATAGATATTAAAACTTTTTTTAATTAAACAACATTGCAATCTAATGTATACCCCCCCCCCAAAAAAAAAGGAGACTACTTGGAAAATCGACATAATATTTTGATACTCTATGTACTTTCTTCTCAACTCAATTCCATGAATAATACTACGTGCACGTACATAAACTAACAAAATGAAATTCATGTCCAACCCCATTCATTCATAAGTTACAAATTGTTGCCCCCCTAAGAATATTTCTTAATCTACCTACCAGTTCGATATTGTTCTATGGGGAATTCAATGTTGCACGTATGAAATCTGCTTATGCAAATGAGCGAGTTCGACTCAAGATGAAGCACATATGTCGACCCTAGCACATATGCCTCTAGTGAAAATACCTATTTAACAGATCATGCAAACCGTCCGATTTAAGTATGGACTTTCGATTGTAGCGTAAAGTGAAGTATTCAAACACCACAATGAAAATTTACGTCATCATGAACTGCGTTGATTAAAGAATTGGTCGTGCAAAGGTTTAATCTGATTGGATATTGATGAATGGTCTGACTGACGTTTTACTCAGCTCTTATCTGATTGGGTTTTCCTACTGTGACGATTTGTGGTTTTTGTTAACGATTGGCTTGTTCAAGACGACGTAAATTTTCATTGCTGTGCTTTGCACACTTCACTTTACCATGTTTACGCTATATTACGCTATATTCGAAAGTCCATAGTTAAATCGGACGGGTTGTACATTATACCGCCTGGTCTCCAAAACACATTACTATTAAGCTTAACCAAAAGTGAACATTTACAGGATACTTTTTGTGCTCACCATATGGAAAGCCAACGGGGTCAAAATTATTCATCCGTATAATGTCAATTCTGAATTGTAACTTGTACATTTGTTATTCGTAACTTGTTGAATCGTATACTGTTAATTTGTAGAATGTCTATTTGTATTTGGTTATTTGTTGATTTGTGAATTATTTATTTTGTAAAAGTCAATTTGTAATTGTTAATTGCACATTTGTTATTTGTTAACTTGTTGGTTTGTATACTCTTAACGTGTAAAATTCCAATTTGTATTTGGTTATTTGTAGATTTGTAAATTATTTATTTGTAAAAGTCAATTTGTAATTGTTAATTGCACATTTGTTATTCGATAACTCGTTGATTTGTATACTCTTAATTTGTAAAATGTCAATTGGTAATTAGTAATATGTTGATATATAACTGCCTTATTTATAAAATGCCAAAGCCCAAATCGCAAAATTCCAATATGTAACTTTTATATAGTTATGTACAATGTTTATAACTCATTAGGTGATCTATGAAATGTTTTAAGAATTTCGACTAGTAACTGCACAACTGATAAATGTGGAAACATACAGTTTGAAATTTATGCATTGGACCTTTGTCATTGTACAATCGACATTTTGCGAATCGACAAATTACATTTCTACAATGAACAAGTCGGGCGAATCGTTCATGCGTGTAATCGTCGACAGGGGGCGCTACCGTCAAGAACAGAACCAAAGCATTGATTAACGCGGCAGCTGGGTACCTCATGGTAAAACAATAAGAGTGAATCGAGGGGTAACACCACAGGCCCTTGGGGTATGGATACAGTTTTACCCCCTTTTTCTGTACAACCTCCCAGAAAAAAAATATTCTAAAAACATATGTTTTGTCTATTTTCATTCATTTCTGACCATAAAACGACTGGAAAAAATTAACGCCCTCTGTTCACTATCAAATATTTGCCCGACATATTTTTACGGCTTAGGTTCTTGGGGCTAAAATCCAAAAGCAACAACATGCAAGCATGTTACGTGTTGTTTGTTTCATTGTGTGTTAGTCTGCTTTGTTGGAGATTGTCAAAAGGGGGAAGGTTGGACCCACAAAACTAGTTTAACCCCGCCACATTTATTTGTGCCTGTCCTAAGTCAAAATCCTCTGACAAAGATTTTGTTTGTAGTTGTCTTTTTATGTATTTTTGTTCTATGTTTAAGAAGGGGGTCTTTCTTTGACTATTTCAGGACTGTACTCGAATTGTTTGCATCATGTTGTGACCTTGGGCCAAGCACAAGACGGCGATCAGCGCCTGCAGGCTTTGTTGAAGGCTGCTGGCTGTTTTTATGCCCCCGCGACGACATGTCAGGGGGGCATTAAGTTTTACTCATGTCCGTCCGTCCGTACGAAATTTTCGTCAAGTTTTTCTCAGGAACTGTATATGAAAATGATTTGAAACTTGGTAGGATGGTTCAATATGACAAACTGTACGTCTTAAGCGATTTTCAGACCTGTCAGACATCTACTTCCTGTTTTGGACTTAGGCGAATGTGAAAATATGTGAACATGGCTATCAAAATTTCCGTCAAGCTTTTCTCAGGAACCGTACATGCAAATGATGTCTCCATAGGATCGAGGTTGTCAGATGGCCCCTTATAGGGGTTATGGCGGCTTTAAGGTGAAAACTAGTAGGAGTTATGGCCCTTAAAAGATAAAAGATGGTGTTTATGGCCTATAGAATGAAAACTATTGCTGAAAGAGAAATGCTATAATAGTTCCCATTGTGTGGTATTTGCAGATGATTATGTTGGCTAATTTAGACCAGGTGAGCGATTCAGGCTCCTGGGAGCCTCTTGTTGTATTTGTTATTATGTCCATTACATCTTGCATTTCAATATGTATGTCCACTACATGTTGCATTTCTTTTATTATGTCTCCCCCACTGGTGGGGATACATATTGTTTTTGGCTTGTCTGTATGTTTCCACATTTATCAGTTGTGCAGTTACAAGTCGAAATTCTAAAAATAACATTTCATAGATCAACTAATGAGTTATCAACATTGTACATAACTATATAAAAGTTACATATTGGACTTTTGCGATTTGGGCTTTGGCATTTTATAAATAAGGCAGTTATATATCAACATATTACTAATTACCAATTGACATTTTACAAATTAAGAGTATACAAATCAACGAGTTAACGAATAACAAATGTGCAATTAACAATTACAAATTGACTTTTACAAAATAGATAATTTACAAATCTACAAATAACCAAATACAAGATGATATTCTACAAATTAACAGTATACAATTCAACAAGTTACGAATAACAAATGTACAAGTTACAATTGCGAATTGACATTATACAGATGAAGAATTTGGACCCCGTTGGCTTTCCGTAACCATTCACTAGTCTGAACTTTCATTTTATTAATTTTTAGACATATTGTATACTTTTTATACGACCGTAAAAATTGTGGTCGTATAATGTTATGGCGATGTTTTTGTCCGTAGGCATTTGGTTTCCGTACAGGGTTAAAAAGGTTGTATGATGCTGTGCGTCGTTACTTTTTATTTAAAGAATATAACTAACGAATGATTCCGAATATGAGGAAATAATGATCGAGTAACCGAACAATCCAATAGCTCACGCGTGCGCCTAGTGCATGAGTGAATTGTAAAGGTTGTTCGGTCACAATATTTCCCATATTCGAAATTTAAAGTTAGTTTATTTATTACATCGATTAAACTATAATTATGGCTTTATTTGTGGCTGACTTCCTTACATTTTCATGTGAACTATTTTCATGCAAAAGTATTAGTTTTCGATACTTTTAAATTTATTACCTATTACTTTGGGTTTGGATTTAACATAACTCTTGATTTTCAAAGAGGGATCTGTATTCTCCTTTTTAAGATATTTTGACACCCGAAATAACAGTACAGTGTTGATAGATTAATACACGAAGTTACAGTACAGAATGATTTCATGAACACAGAATAACAGTACAGTCAATTTTTTTAAGATATCTGAATTTCATTTAAAGACATAGAACCTATCAATTTCGCATTTTTTTACATTGAATAAAAAATACATATATTAAAAATATACTATCTAAAACTTACCTTTACCAACATAAAAACTCAATGTTTTGCAGTTTTCTATAAAATAATCTTATTTTAATAATTCGCTTTGATTAAGTATTGTCCAGCATAAATATTTACTTTTGGTAAACTGGGTGCAGTTAAACTGAGAAACGAAATGTAACCAAATGAGGAGAAGAGAAACGAAATCGGTAAATTAAGAAAAACGACTGGTGTCGGCTAAAATCGATTCAATTTTCCTTTTTACCAGTTTCACTTGATTTCGTTTCCTTTCTTAATAAAGATTCCGGTTGCTAATTTTACTGTTTACGTTTCCTTCTTTACCGATATCGTTTTTGTGCAGCTCCGTTTCGTTTGGTTACTTTTTGTTTCTCAGTTTACACGTACCCGCAAGTGTTTACATTCTATAATTAGTTTGTCCTCTTTTTTGACACTGCGTTTTTTTCATCAGTTTTCCGTCGAAAAGAATACTTTCTGGCAGGTTTTTTGAAAATTTAACAGTTTCTTCAAAGGTTTTACAATGTATTCTTCAAATAGGGTGAAATTTAGTATTTTTTTAAAATTGCAAAAATGATAGGTTCTATGTCTTTAATAAGCTATCAAATTACTAATTTTATGAATCATGCTGACTCAAGACTTTATCAAAAAGCATTTACACTAGCTTTTCCTTCAAACCCGTATATTTTTCATATGTTATAACTGTGTTTCTACTGTTTTTCTAATAATTATGTTTAATTGGTTATTTTTCTTTTGTTTTATTCGGATATTTTTTAAAGATTAACAAGATATGTCCTAGACAAATATTCAATGATTCCAATTTTTGCAACAAGCAGTATCAAAAAGGTAAAAACTCACGAAAATAACATGTTTAATGAACCATCCATGCCAGTAGACAAGACAACATGAAATATCAGTACAGAAAAAACGCGAAATATCATTTCTATCGCGGACAGCGTTTACCTAGTGTGATACTGAATTGAAAATTAGCAACACGACGGCTGTGCTATAGCAGACAGAAACTGCTTACTCTTCCGGAGCAGCTGAGTTCACTCTTGTTACGACTTGAGTTCGCGTTGTTGATTTCCGTTCGGTTGATTTTGTGTTTTGTGTTTCTTCGTGCTTTTCTTGTTCGTGTTTTCTGGTATCGTCGTTGCCCTTTCGGACTTTGACATTCGAATGCCCCATTGGTGCCTCTTTGCTTCTGACATTTTCGCTAAAGATCTGCGTTTAAATATTCTTGTTAACTGGACAAAACATGTCATTTCTCTAAACAAGATGATTCTTCTTATACCGCAGATGGCATTTAAACGTTAAATATTCAAAACCAATGCAATTAACTGTTGTTAGCAGCAATGATGCACTAAATTAATGTAGAAATAAAAATGACAACAAAGTTCCAGACAATAAATTTTGCTACGCCTGACGCGCGTTTCGTCTAATCAAGACTCATCAGAGGCCCTCAACCAAAGAAATTGAAAATTCCAAACCTATGAAGAGCATAGAACAATAAAATAGAAAAATACCAAACTGGGGAACCAAATTATTACTAAGATGTACAACCTATGTCTTGGGTAGGAAAAACCTTAGGGTTTAGACAATTTTGAAATTTAAACGGATAATTTAAATTAAGCTTTGATGTGTTCTCCAACACAAAAGTGTTGGTGCCGGAGTGGGCTAACCCCGGGGAATTAAAACTCCACCAGCAGTGCTTACCTTCACGGGTGTTCGAAATAAAAATGACAACAAAGTTCCAGACAATAAATTTTGCTACGCTTGACGCGTATGATAACTTTTCACAACTGTCAATTGACTTTATGAAAATTATGTCCATTTCAGATTGCGTCACTATAGAAGAAGAAGATGCAAACATATACAAAATGGCGGCTCCTGACAGTATCTTAATTGATTCCTTTTATGATGGTCCTCATCTGATATTTCCGTTGACTCACACTTATCTCCAAACCCTCATTCAAGCTTTCAAATCAAAAAAGGTCAGTAACATTTAGTATCAAACATAAAGATGATATTAATAAATATAGATATTAATCATAAATATTTTTTTTGCCTTTTAACCACGATGTTCTACATGTAGTACCAACTTGCCTTTATTCACTTTGGTACATCGAGACAGAATTATCACAATTTTTTATATGAAGATAAAATGAAAAGGTGCTTAATTATTCTTTTTTTACAAAATGTCGTGGGTCTTAAATTGTTTTTTAAGAAAAACTTCTTATTGTACGGGCTTATTCCTTATAGCGAGCACAGCTCGTAGCGGAGAGCTCTACAGCAAGTTCCCGCAAAAACTTTGCCTAATGCTGATATTGATTTTTTTTTCGTCCGGATATGCTTCTCACAATTTCACGTGCACACAGGTTCGATGTGACTTTGAAAAAAAATTACCAAATTTGCTAATCGCCTTCCAAAGATTTTGTTTTTAGATACAGAACAAGGAGAAAAATATTCTGATGACGATGTGTTACTTCATTTTTTAAGTAAAACAAATTTTATTCATTTTTTTTTTTACATTTTCTTTTTTTACGCTCATTCGCCCCAAATACCTAGTCCCAAACTGAACGTTCTAGAAAATGAACTGATTAAAATAAAAATAGATACGATCAAAACTGTGCATCAAAAGTGTCCATGTCTTTTAGGGAATGGGGTCATCTAGATCTTATATTCTGAATTCTAAGCGATTTTATTCCTCAATTGAGGCGTGGAACTCCGTCATATGAGGGCCAAAAAGAGGATCCATCTTTGATGTTTCATGGAATAAGGGGATAAAGGGGAGCTTTCTTCAACTCAAAATGTATGTAAAAATACAATCTAGCTATTCATTGACATCTTATATTGTTGCTGTGCTCGCATATAGGCATTACCAATAATTTGCGATATATATTGTGAAATTATCTTCATTTTCAGAATAAGTTGGTACTATATTTGCATAGCTTTCAATGTTTCAGTTTGATCGTTGAGTTACCACCTCCTTCACTCGGCTAACTGAGAACTCGGTCTGTTGGTTTTATTTAACATGGAGGCTATATGGGAAATGGGTCTGTTGGAGAGTCGGCTATAGGTCTGTTGAGAGTAAAATCCAATGGATGGTCATGAAATTTTGTGAAAAAGATATTATTTTGGCAAAATATCAATAAATTGTCAAAATACAAAATCTTTCAACCAAAATGATATTCATTTGAGCACATTTTCAACTTGCAACAGAGTCAATTTGTTATACCAGTGTTCGATAAAACGAAAAGGCGAGACAGCGGTATGCTCAAATTTGGCAACTATGAATGATTTATTTTACAAATAAACAAATTTTATACACTTTTTAGATATAATTAGCGATTCGAAAGGTTGTCTTTAGTTTAAAAATAAAATTAAATCAAAGTCTGTTGAGAGTTAATTAGCCGAGACAGAATGATTGCGAGCGAGGTATATTTTGAATTTCTAAAAACTTTTAGTTACTTTTGTATTAATTCAAGAGTGAAATTATCTCTAATTTGCGTGTATGTACAGGAAAAAGAAACCTAAATGTTACGTACAAACGAACGGACGGACAAATGGATAAAGGTTAAACAGTATACCCCTCTTTTTAAAAGTATTTAACTAGTCGAAGCTGCCATGCTGCATATCCCTGCGCTACTCTGGTGTTTGATAGTATAAGGGCAAATAATTGAAAGAAACAAACTATGACTATAATGAGCATTACTAGTACTATCAAATGTATATGTATATGTATATGTATTAATATGAGACTTTTCCCTGGTAGTGGGAGTGATAGTAATGTAAAGAATTATGCATGACAAAGGAAGAATGTGCCCTTATGCTATCTATGCAGCCCAGCCCCTAAGGTTAAACCTTCGGCAGAATCTACATTCATAGTGCTGAGCCTAGTTTCATTTCCTTATTCCAAATAACTTTGGAGGAGTTGTGTGACAAAGGAATAATGAACCTTAGGATACCTATGCGGGGCATTATCAAAATTCCGAAACCTTTTACAGAATCTACATCCATACCCGATAGTGCAACTACTAAGCAAAGTTTCAGTTCCGTATTCCAAATAACTTGGGAGGAGTTGCATGACGAAGGAATAACGTGCCCTCGGGCTACCTATGCAGCCCAGCCCCTAGGGGCATTATCAAAATTCTGAAACCTTCGGCAGAATCTACACCCATAGTGCAACTACTAAGCAAAGTTTCAGTTCCGTATTCCAAATAACTTGGGAGGAGTTGCATGACGAAGGAATAATGTGCCCTAATGCTGCCTTTGCAGCCCAGCCCCTAGGGGCATTATCAAAATTCCAAAACTTTCACAGAATCTACATCCATAGTGCAACTACTGAGCCAAGTTTCAGTTCCATATTCCAAATAACTTGGGAGGAGTTGCAAGACGAAGGAATAATATGCACTTAGGCTACCTATGCAGCCCAGCCCCTAGGGGTATTATTAAAATTCCAAAACCTTCGGCACAGTCCCCAACCACAATGCAATTAATAACCCAAGTTTCATCTTTCTACTCCCAGTGGTTACAGAGATTATCCTTGACATTAACGCCATACGTACGTACGTACGTACATCGAACAGCAAAACATTATCCCCGCGCTTTCGCTAGCTTCAAAATGCATAAATTAGAACAGATCTGATTTATGGGTTCAATCACAGATTATCATATGGGAATAAACAGACCGAACAAACATCCCCCACCCATCCGGGTAGTAACTGACTGTTAAAATTCTCGAGTTTTTAGCTCATCTGTCGTCGTCGTCGTCGTCTGTTAACAATTTTTCAAAAATCTTCTCCTCTGAAACTACTGAACAGAATTTAATGAAACTTGGTATGAATGATCCTTAGGGTGTCCTGCACCAAACTTGTGTTTTAATTTTTGATCTGTCAAAAACATGGCCACCGTTACTAAAAATAGACCAGGGGGGTAAGACTACTGTTTTTGGCTTGTAAATAAAAAAGTATAAGAGAAAGATGAAATCTGATGCCACGCTACTGCTTCAGCATCAAAAGTTCTACAAAAGTCTCCATTTGGTCGGAGTTGTCAGATGACCACTTATAGGAGTTACAGCCCCTTAAAGGTTAAAAATAGCGTTTTTGCATGTTTTTGGCCTATAGAATGAAAACTATTGTAAATAGAGAAAAGCTGTTGCTTGCTTAAATGTTCAGCTCATTTAGCTCTACAAAAGTCTCCATAGGGTCAAAGTTGTCAGATGACCCCTTATAGGGGTTACAGCCCCTTAAAGGCAAAATATAGTGTTTTTGGCCTATAGAATGAAAACTATTGCAAATAGAGAAAAGCTGTTGCTTGCTTAAATGTTCAGCTCATTTAGCTCTAGAAAAGTCTCCATAAGGTCAAAGTTGTCAGATGATCCCTAATACGGGTTACAGCCCCTTGAAGGTGAAAAATAGTGTTTTTGCATGTTTTTGGCCTATAGAATGAAAACTATTGTAGATAGAGAAAAGTTGTTGCTTGCTTAAATGTTCAGCTCATTTAGCTCTACAAAAGTTTCCATAGTGTCAAAGTTGTCAGATGACCCCTTATAGGGGTTACAGCCCCTTAAAGGCGAAAAATAGTGTTTTTGGCCTATAGAATGAAAACTATTGCAGATAGAGAAAAGCTGTTGCATGCTAAAATGTTCAGCTCATTTAGCTCTAGAAAAGTCTCCATGGGGTCGAAGTTGTCAGATGATCCTTTATAGGGGTTAAAGTCCCTTAAAGGTGAAAAATTGCGTTTTTGCATGTTTTTGGCCTATAGAATGAAAACTATTGTAGATAGAGAAGAGCTGTTGCTTGCTCAAATATTCAGCTCATTTAGCTCTACAAAAGTCTCAATAAGGTCAAAGTTGTCAGATGACCCCTTATAGGGGTTACAGTCCCTTAAAGGCGAAAAATAGTGTTTTTGGCCTATAGAATGAAAACTATTGCAGATAGTGAAAAGCTGTTGCATGCTAAAATGTTCAGCTCATTTAGCTCTACAAAAGTCTCCATAAAGTCAAAGTTGTCAGATGACCCCTTATAGGGGTTACAACCCCTTAAAGGCAAAAATAGTGTTTTTTGCTTAAAGAATGAAAACTATTGCAGATAGAGAAAAGCTGTTGCTTGCTTAAATGTTCAGCTCATTTAGCTCTACAAAAGTCTCCATAGGGTTGAAGTTGTCTGATAACCCCTTATAGGGGTTACAGCCCCTTAGTGTTTTTTGATTATTTAGAATGAAAGCAATTGCAAATAGAGAAAAGATTTTTCATGCTTATAAAAATTCAGCTCATTTAGCTATACAAAAGTCTTCATAGGGTTGACATCAAGACCAGGTGAGCGATTCAGGCTCCTGGGAGCCTCTTGTTTAACGCACATATCATGTATGCTTTAAAACGATTGCCATATATATGTAATACATTATATTTTGGAGGTTATAAGGGTTTTAGTCATGTTTGCAATACAAAGTCAGTTGGCATAGTTTATAATTAGTAGTAATGTTCTTCACTCTCTTTCTAAGACTAGTGTTAGAATTTTTTCAGTATTTTAGGGATAAGCGTCTCTTGTTTAACGTCTTCATCTTTGATTTTTTATTTCTTTATTTTTTTTCCTTCCATGCTTTCTGTTGGAAAAGTTCATTCTTGTTCTTTTCATACTGAAAAATTAATGGTAAGCCTGATCAAACAGACTGATGTGCTTGTTATAACTCGATTTATATTAATTTTACGTCTCATCTATGACTAAACAATCATCACTACAAATATATACGCTTTATGTCACTTTGTAAGATAATTTCTATTAAAATTTTGTAAAAAATGTGTGTTATGGCACAAATATAGTATGATATCAGTTGATTAATTTACTCTCAACAGACTGACCAACAGACCGAGTTCATTATAGCCGACTCACCAACAGACCCAATTTAAGGCAAAAGCATAATAAATGCCACCAAAATGCACGTCTGTCGGTTTTTCTTTCTTATACGTACAGTTATATGTCAAACATACATGATGTACAATTTAAGTTACGTTTTTCGTAATGCTTTCGACTTAATTTTAGCAAAACGCTGTAATGTTTACATTTTTGAATAACAAAATTGGTAGAAATATCTCGATGAGTAACACACCTTTTGCTTTTGTAGCTTACCAATGTAAGCTACAGAGAAAAACAATATATGAATACGTTCAGTATTCAATATTGTTTTGCCCTACATAAATTGTTTTTTTTTGTAAAAAATAAATATTTAGTAAAATATATTGACCTTGCTGTGTTTTTCTCGATAGTATTCGACCAACAGACTTTAGCCGACTCTCCAACAGACCCATTTCCCATATAGCCTCCATGTAAAATAAAACCAACAGACCGAGTTCTCAGTTAGCCGAGTGAAGGAGGTGGTTACGGAACTAGTAAACTGCTTTTTCACGAAAAATTATTTATTGTTGGTTTGTCCCAAATGAACCAAGTAGAATGTCTAATAATCCAAAACCATTGCAAATGCTCTTAAAGTATGCTATACAACAATCATTACTTTTCTTTAATTCGACACTTGCGTTATTTTTACTTTCAGAGGTTACATGCAAAATACCTAATACAACTTTTGCTAGAAACTCGACAGGAACTGAAGAAAATAGGAAACATTAACCAAGCTACAACTTCTATATCTCACAAAATAACAGTGTGTGGTGATCTTCACGGAAAACTGAACGATCTCTTCATGATATTTCATAAAGTAATCATCTTCTCTATATTGGTTATTTCATGGGGTTAAAATAATCATCTTATATTTAATAATCAAATAGCATGTCACAGTATGCATTTGCAAAATTAAACATAATTAATACCACGTTCAGGAAACTTACATGCATAAGGATATGATCAACATTGTCATTTTATTACACAAAGATACCGACTTATAAATGCTTCAGTTCAGCATTTTCTAGTCCTATTAACATTTTGAAGAGACTCAGGTTCATGCAAACAAGAAGTGCCAATGACAGAAGACAAAATCAGTCGACATCAAAGACAAAAACACACATGAAACCCAGAAACAACAAAATTTAACAAAACACATATGAAACAAGAAATCAGCAATAGTCGATATTGAGATGTGGAATAAGTGTACGCGACACAACAAACATAAACAAACAGCAATTCAAAAAATAATAACGGAAAACAGCAAGCAGTCTTCAACATGACCATAGGTCACTGCTTACCGTCTTGCATTGGCCCAAGACTTATAATACAATACAAAAGTATCAAAACCAATCCCTAATTCATCAACGAAAGACCCAATTCTTGACATAAAACAGTTAACACAGAATGACAAGGACAAGCAGCCACATAGCCAGGCCTATTGAAGGTTAACTAGTTAGTGGTAATACAAAATACTCAAATAAGTTTTTTTTGTTTTCTTTTCTAGAATGGTCTTCCCTCAGTTGACAACCCTTATATATTTAATGGTGATTTCGTTGACAGAGGAAGTAATTCTGTGGAGATTGTTGTTATATTATTTGCTAGTTTTCTCATCTATCCTAATGAAATGTATATCAATCGAGGCAATCACGAGGATCATATCATGAATATTAGGTATGTTTATTGACAAGCGTATTTAAATAAAAAAAATAATTTGTCCATATAATTTAAGAACCAAAAAGGCACCAATTTGGCATTCGAGTGCCAAAAGTCCGAAAAAGGTAACGACAAAACCGGTAAACGCTAACAAGAACAGCTTGAGGAAAAACAAAATCAACAGTATCTAAGTTTTGAGAACATTTATATACTTGTACGTACGGGATGTCTCAATTATTTTACACATACGAACACATAACAGGTATGTTGATAGCATTGCCTGAAACCTTTTGAATTCCAATGTAACTGGAAAACGCATTTGATAAATAATAATTGTTGCGATGCAAAACTACTATGCTATTGAACAGATATGTCAGAATCTCTTCGTGAGCCGAGGACGAAATGTACGAGATACAAACATAGACCTGATCTCATTGTACTTCATAAATCCAAGTTTTTTGTCCTAAAACATATTAATTTTTGTTTTTTATAGGTATGGCTTTATCAAAGAAGTGACGAAGAAATATCCGGTAAGGGACAGATAAGTTTAATACACAGTGACAAATGTTGGTGTTTTTAATCCTAAGGTTAGCCCACTCATGTATCATCACTTCGTTGAAGAAGACATTGTCCATGTAAATAATAAAAAAAAACTGTCAAAACCATCATGATTCTTCAAACACTAGGCATAGCCATTAATCCAAATCATTTTTAGGGTCCCGAATTTGACAAATGAAAAAAAAACTTTAACATAATTTTGATTGCACTAACCCTTTCCTGTGGATACATAACGATAAAGTGCTTCTTCTAAAGTAAGAATGCGGTTGATGTTCTTCTTACCTGTTTGTGACCCATCAGAAATGCTCTAGCTTAAAGTAGCCAGCAGAAGACTATGGTAATGGGCTGTTGGAATTAAGCTTATTTGGATTCATCATTGGGTTTGGCTGTTTGTTGGTGCGAGATGATTACACCACTGTCAATTTAGTGTCTCTTAACCGCGCTGCGTCTTCTTTTACTAACGGAAACTACGATAACAACGGAAATGGGAGGTTTGATGCCATAAATTCTGGTTCAACACACAATGTCTTTTAAAATTCATGTATTATATATGATAGCACCCAGGATCATTAAGATTTCTCCGCTATGTCTTTGTCTTGTTTTGTTCGTCTTGGAACAATGAGATCAAACATCCCAATCAGGTATTTTTGTTGTTTCCATTATTCAAAAGACGCCACAAATCCTTTAAACAGTTGGCATCACACCATGTTGTACGGATATCAGTGAATATCCCATCTTTGTTTTTATCGTTCAATTTATAATCATGTCAATCCATTTATTGAGATAGTAATTTTCAAGCAAAGTAGAATGATACTTTACGCTTGACAAAAGAGCTACAAGATTCAACTTGAATTCCAGTGCAATATGGTATCTTTTTACGTTTAAACTTTGTTTTAAAGGTAATTAAAAATTAGAGTTTGCCATTTTGTCAATTGCATAAAATTCAAAAGTGTTAATGTTTTGTTTTAGGTGCATTTTGCTAAAATTTTACGATTGCTTGAAGACGTCTTCAGTTGGCTACCAATAGCAACTGTAATAGACAGGAAGTTGTTTGTAGTGCATGGTGGGATATCAGACACAACTAATCTTAAAAGTATTGCCAAAATTGACAGACATAAGGTATGAACACATGAACTTCATAACATGGCACTATTAAATAGATTTAATTTACATTCGCTTTGCAAAATATCATTTTAATTCGGGTAGGATCATGTTTACTGTTGTTAAATCTATAGTGAGAAATTTGTTACTTATTCAAGTACAAATTACACCGGAGTACATGTATTTTGTGAAATATGTGTGAGATATAATTACCACCTAGATATGCTCGATGCTGGATTTGGCTTCCCTGTTCGAATCTTTTGGCTTTGAGTACTTCTCATGCAATACTTTGGGTTTTTGGCCTTCCATTCTTTTGATTCAAATTCTGCTGATGAGAGGTTACTCTTGAAATATCGATATAGAGCATAACATAACCAAATTTATCATTTTTATTTGTTTTTTTTGGTATTGTATTATGAAAACTACCTTAATTGTAACTACCTTAATTATGACATATGGATTACAGTTTTGTAATGGTCATTCCAATGTGGCTTTTTAATCGCCATTTATGACATTGCTGTCTTAAATATTAAAATCTCTTGGTACATGTATATGGATAAATAAAGCAAGCCTTATTCTCTAAAAAAAAAGTCAACAAAAACTTTTCAACATGTTGCATGGATAAAGATAAAAGAGAAAAACAAAAACAAATTGTTGCAATTTTAGAACCGTCACGTTACACACGGAACAAACAATTATTGACAAGACAGTTATCCCAATAATGGCTTTGAAATTGAGCACGCATCTAGAAAATAATTAATATGAATTTAGTTCGACCAGTCAGCTTACATTTATTTACATTGCTTAAGGTTCATCTTTACCTTTCGGAAAAATGACCGATATTTTACAACTTTATTCAGTCTATGTGGAGCCTAAACTACACATTCAATTGCTTAATAAGGCGTAGCAGCGTCTAGATAAATATTTTTTACATAAACTTTTAGTATTTTGCACGTGTACACTTGATCCGTTTTGCCGGGACATTTTCTTTGCGTTTTTCAGTTCACCCAAATATAGCCAAATATCAACAATGCCCTGTCATTTGGCCTCCACGTGCAAGGTAATTTCATTATTGGTGTTATTAAATCTACTCACAATTGGTTTTATAAAAGGTTACTTAGGGGTATTTCATGCTTTATTTATGGGACAATTTGAACGGAAAGAAAATAGAGAAAACAACAAAAGTAATTTTGTAAACTTGAAAGCAAAATGATCGGCGATTTTTATATCTAGGCGCTGCCACACTTTATTTTCTGTTTCTATGTGTCATTTAAGTCGTACATAGACTAGAAAAATAGGTCAAATATCTACCATTTTATTCGAAGTGTAAGTAACCATGAACCTTAAACCCCAATGATTATTCTTCCTAGTGTCCGGTCCTTTAAGTATACACCTAGATCCTCTTCAGATGCACAATCAACACGGTCACTTTCATTTCCTTAAGTTATACCATCATAAGCTTTATTAAGGCGAATGTGCGCTAGTAAATTTTTGTGATTTGATTGAAGATTCGGAAATAAACGCTAGTGTTTATTTTGACGGTGTTTCAGTATTATTTACTTTTGTCTTAAACTATATAATCAAAAGGAAAGAAATCAAACACTTATTGAGCATAATAAAAATTTTAAAACGTATCAGAACAATCTTAAAACAATGTGTTCTACAGTTTATGTGCTACTTAGAAGTTTTAAAAGCACGTGGGAAACGGGTCATAACAAAGCAAAGAAAAAACGTCGGCAAAACAGATCATCAGACTTCACAATTCTTGTACGCTATCCTTACCACAATTTGTGCACCTGAATCTCCATACTATGTAGGCATGGGGGATTTATGCAGTGTTACAAAGGTGTGTTTGTTTATGTAGAAACAGTGAAACGATAGCGTTTATATGCGTGCATTTACCTGGATGAAACAGCCGGAAGTGTCCAAGCATATTTGACCGGTGTCAGGCCTGTTCAAGAGAGGGCTTGATATGACTTTTTCCTGGGCCATATCAGGCATCGCGTGCTCATGTGACGGCATTAGCTCCGCCCTTTTAACGAACATGTGATGATGTTCAGATTATAATTCATTTTATAATGACAATAAAACAATATAAATAATTATAAAAATATCATATTTTGATATTATGTTTTCTCCTTTTTTTGTTGGTGTGTAAAATATTAGAGTAGGTTTGATAGAAGAGCATTTTAGGGTCTTGTGTGGAAAATGGTGTGATAATGAGATTATGACACAGGGTTTTCCATATCAGGTCCAATATAATTCCTCGACCCATATTTGGTCTCGGCTGCCGCCTCGACCTTATATGGGAGTCTCGGAATGATATGGGACCTGATATGGAAAACACTGTGTAATAATCTATATATACTTGTCGATCCAACTATCATTTGACATGAGGTACTCCACTGCAATTTCCTTTCTAAATTCAAAGCTTAATGTTTAGCTGCAAAATGCGTTTGGGATTCCCAAACTCAGAATTAAATGCTGACAACACAACAGGAAGTACGAGAAAAACATTTTTTTCAATAATATTACAATATTACTGTTTCATTATAGTTTCTTTCCATACTTAATCCACCACGTGATGATATTACAACACTAACCGAAAAAGACATTGTGGAATGGAAATCTGTAAGTACTGTATAAACCAAGAATCCTTCATTTGATCAATTAACAGTAAAATCCACAAGCATTTTATATCATTTGAAATTTGTTTATTGCAGTTTTCTGTTAACCTAGCCTACTACCTACGAAGTTTTGTATAAAATTTAAGTCTATCTTCTTGTTCAATTTCTGTCAACCTCCTCTGTATAATTAAATTCTAGCTTGATCAACATGAATTCGTTCTGTCATATGTTAGTTCTAGGTTAGTGTGATTATTAAGATATTCAAGAACTCGGGGTTCGATTGTAGACATTACTATTGATTCTTTTAATATGAGGCAGGTACAACCTGTATCGCTCCCGAAGTTTCAATTAATATTTTTTTGGT
This sequence comes from Arcuatula senhousia, assembly GCA_963971305.1. Classification (NCBI taxonomy): domain Eukaryota; kingdom Metazoa; phylum Mollusca; class Bivalvia; order Mytilida; family Mytilidae; genus Arcuatula; species Arcuatula senhousia. The sequence continues at coordinate 48,179,676 of OZ020312.1, read as the reverse complement.
TCGAAATTAAAACAAACTAGCTTTTCTTTTGGGTTTTACGTGAGCGTTTAATGACGTCTAAATTTTTCAAAGATAAAAACGTTAAAAAGACGCCGAAAGTTCGGGAAAACAAGCGCGTGCTAAACCGGACGTTGAAGGAAAATTAAACTAAAATATTGACATTTCTACCATTATCGCTCCCTTTGGGAGCGTATAAACAGTATTCCTTTTCCAGTTGCCTGGGGTTGCTCTTATGAGCTTCTATTAGAGTCATAGATGAAGCTAAAAGTTGCGTCAGGTGCAGTTTTATGATAAAAGCTGGCCAAGAATAAATATCGTTGTACACGTTTGCTATATATGTCTTACAGTAACTGGTATTCAAACAAGAGATAAAATGATTCTATATCTTTTACTTCAAGATGCTTGACCTAATGTGGAGTGATCCTCGTTCACAGAAAGGCGTTTCTCCAAATACATTCCGTGGTGGTGGGGTGTATTTTGGAAGTGACGTCACTCAAAAATTTCTGGAAAAACATCAGTTGCTCGGTATTATACGATCTCATGAATGTAAAAATGATGGCTATGAATTTTGTCATGATCAAAAGGTAATTACTGTAAGAGGCGCAGTCTTAAAAATGTGTTGTCGAAAAAGAAATTATGTCAATTACCAATTATAAGAAGTATTTTATTTTTATATTTTTCGTTCAATCTGCATCTAAATTTAATAGTGAATTTGCCTGTATCAAGTCAGGACTATTGCGATTTCCTTGTTTTGTCTTTTCGTTTGAACATTTATTTTTTGAATATGCAAAAGTTGTACCTCGTTATTGAACAGACGTCGTAAGTTAATGTGTGTGTGAATTACAGCGTAGAATTTTAAGTTTTAACTTAACCGTTTTCTTATTTAAGGTACTAACAGTATTCTCTGCTTCAAACTACTACGAGTTTGGCAGCAACCGTGGTGCTTATCTCAAAATATCTGGTCGTGAACTGCAGTATAATCTTGTGCAGTTCTCTACAACAAAGGCTTCAAGGAGGAAAATCACATTCACTCAGAGGTAAGGACGATCAGAGGGACAAAAGATTGGTCATTTCTAAAGGTTGAATAAATGACAACATCACATGTTCAAACATAATTTTATCGTACATGTGTTTCAGCAGTCTACTTAAATGTAACTTTTTTGCTAACATCTTATTTGCAACCTTACACATAATAATCATGAAGGAAGAAAATATTGTATATGTCAAAGAATTAAGGTTTTTTTGTATTAAAGATGATACAATTTTAGAAAGCATTTGATACAGCATTATTGAAATATAGAGATCATTATTGATACACATTTTGAAGTAATATTTGTAAGTTTTTGTGTCTATTTAGAGTGAGTACCATTGAGGCCTCAGCTCTATCTGATCTCAGAGAGAAAATAGTGGGCAGTAGGTCAAGATTTATACAGGAGTTCGAAATATTTGATAGAGAAATTACAGGTATGTTTCTAACATTGTCAGTTTTTCTTAAGTCATAGTCTCTATGATTTTGAAGTATCAATTATATCAGGGTAAATCAAGAAGGTGCAGGTCGAACAGTTTTATATTTTTTCTGTTTATATTTTGCTACTTATTGCAGATTAACCCAAATCGAATGTTACTATCACTAACTTGTGTCTGATGTCAAACGATACATAATAACTCACTTTACATCATTACATGCTAAAGTTAAAAATAATTTTCTGGGCTAAATGTGAAGCAGACCTTTTCATATTTTCAGTATCAATGGGAACTATTGAATAATTGTTATAATCTGAGTTGTGCTTTTAAGACTTTGCTTTATCAGGAAAACGTACATTTTATAGATTTAACATATACTTATTAATTATTAAATCCTTCAAAAACCTGTTGTGTTTCCCCTATCTCATTTACAAGATTGGTTGGAACCTTAATTTTCACGGTCTCACCGATCGACCAACAAGGCGAATAAAATAGAGGAAGACAGAGTTATTTTTCTTTGACTTCTAAAAATGTTGAAACCTCTTTTGAAGTAAAATTTTGAATCATCTTAATTTTTGTAAGGACCCATCCTAAAGTTGTTGGTGAATTGTAGGTAAGGTGACGTTAAAGGACTGGTCCACAGTGATGGAAACCGTGATGGAGATGGATCTCCCCTGGAGGTCACTGAGGTCAAAGTTGGTCAAGGTCGACCCGGAAAATGATAATTTGGTGCTTTATCTCTCGATGTTCGACAAGTTTCACCTTTACCATAGATATAGCGGGGTATGGCGATCCATCAAACTGATTTTTCATATTTAAACGCAAAACAACATTATTGTTTATAAACCGTTAAATACGCATTTTACATACACTGAAACGGTAAAAATACAAAAAAAAGGATAAAATAAAAGGTTCAACTAATTGCTGAAATTCACTCAACACATTCAAGAAAACATGCAATCAGTAACAAATTTCTTGATCGATAATACATACACCAACGATTTAAAACCGTGCATACCTAACAGCTAGGTTGACAACATCTCATCTTGTACAAATTTGGTAAATGGGTATAGTTTTCCTTTGATTTTGTTCCAAACAAACTTTAAACTGCTTTTCTAATGATGGATTCGACAGCGAAACATGCATATCCAGCATAACTCAATTTACATTCTTTGTTGGCCTTCACTTGGTTAGACACGGACCATTTGATTTTCGGGGGGGGGGGGGGCTGGGATTTTACCTTGAGCCAGAAATTTTTTTTCGCCCCCTTTGCGGGCCAGATTATTTTTTCACACACATACTAAGCAAGGAAATTTTGTTGGCAAGATTATTTTTTTTTTCAATAGGCTAGATTGAAACCAGATTATTTTTTCAACCTAGGTGCTGGCCAGATTATTTTTTTTACAAAAATCAGGGCCGGGAAATTTAAAAAAAAAAGCCTCCCCCCCCCAGCAAATCAAATGGTCCATGCCTTACTAGTACTTCGTATTGGCTATATAGTATTTTCATCAGGTTTTTGGCATGGACGTTTACAGAATATTGTCTTTTGGTGCTTTTAACAAATTATATAGATTTCTTTTCTTTTCAGAACGGCCCAACGTTGACAGAAATGTTATATAGAAACAGGGAAAACTTGGAAACAATATTTAGAATCATTGATAAAGATAATTCTGGTAATATATACTTGACGTGTTTTATCTTCCTTTTTACGGTTAAATAGGACATGAAGACGCGAGGTAAGGTAGAATTTGTAAGGTTAAACTAACAGTCAATCATCATGGATGAAGATGAAAATTATATCAATTTATTCACAGAAATCATAAGCTTGTTCAAAAGATAGCCCCAAACAAGAATGGCTGATTTAATAGAATAATTATCAGGCTCCCTGTTAACACCAAAAGCTTTTGGTAGGTCAAGGTGTTAAATAAAATAAATTAATTAACTTTATTTGCACAGTTATACCCCTAGGGGTTGAAGGCAATAAAGGTGTTCTTTTTTAAAAATTTATATAAGGGAATTAGTTGGTATTGTACATGTTTGTCGTGATATAAAATGCATATCATTTTACATTTATAGGTACGATTTCAATGTCAGAATTCGAGGAAACCATCACAATGCTTATCAAGCAACAAGGATTAAAAGTTCCTGAAAAAGATATCATGGATATCGCTCATAGCATAGACATAAATAAAGATGGTTCCATAGACTTCAATGAGTTTCTAGAGGCATTCCGAATAGTGGATCACTATGGGATGAACTTTTACAGGGACCGACAACCATCAACTGGATCAACCGAAAGTGGCAGTATCAACGAATTCCCCATCGGAAATGGTTTAGCAGTGGATGGGAGACGTATTTCACGGAAAGTGTCAAGGAGAACTAGTTTAGATGAGATTGTAGAGATCGCTTCAAGACTTTCCATGCGGTCACAATCATGTTCTAGTCTTCAGCATATAACAGAAACCGCAGACGAATAATGTCTAAAGTTAAACTAAATTGATCAAAAACGCTTATGAGATTATGATGTCAACAAAAATTGCTAAAACCAGGAAGTGTGTGTGTGTTTTTTTAATATTTTTAATTTACATGTTGACCAATTGGTGCACAAATTCTATTTTCATTAAGTTTTGTAATTACATTTGTTAAAAATATCGGTCTATGATAATTTGTCTGAGGTTAAGGTATGACCACTAGCATTGAATGATTGTCATATTTCTTATAAGTCTAAGATTGCGGACTAAATAGGAATTAGATATTAGCTGTAAATGGTCCAATTGGTAAAATATTGGAAAATAATTCAGTGGGCATTATTTTTCATAGATGTAAAAAAATCTTGCTACTGGACAAAACTGCGTTATATTATCTTAAAACAAAAAGAAAATTTGTTCTTAGAATATCAGTTGATGACCTAAAGGTCAAATAAAAACTGTGGTTTATGCACAATATTCAGCCTGTAATCACAAGAACTTATTACGAAAAAAAAATCGTAGCAAGTCCTTGTGCTGTAATAAATTGTAATTATATCTTTTGTACAGAATCAGGAAGATAATACAGATAATATTTTGTATATGTATATAATAAAACAATGAAATTATCTTTTGTGGTATATATTTTTGAAACAATTAAATGCCGTTAATCCGAAAAGATAAACACATAAAGTCAGTAGTCATAAAACCATCACAACAAACAAACAACAAACAAACAAAACACATATAACATCAACAAGGTGAACTCAAGTCAAAACATTGTTGCAGTTAAAATATACTATAACAAGAGGCTCCCAGGAGCCTGAATCGCTCACCTGTTCTTGATGAAAACCCTATAAAAACTTTTGTGTAGCTAAATGAGCCGAATGTTTAAGCATGAAAAAGCTTTTCTCTATCTGCAATAGTTTTCATTCTAAATAATAAAAAACACTATTTTTCAACTTTTAAGGGCCTGTAACCCCTATAAAGGGTTATCAGACAACTTCAACCCTATGGAGACTTTTGTAGAGCTAAATGAGCTGAACATTTAAGCAAGCAACAGCTTTTCTCTATCTGCAATAGTTTTCATTCTAAATAATCAAAAAACACTATTATTCAACTTTTAAGGGGCTGTAACCCCTATAAGGGGTTATCAGGCAACTTCAAACCTATGGAGACTTTTGTAGAGCTAAATGAGCTGAACATTTAAGCAAGCAACAGCTTTTCTCCATCTGCAATAGTTTTCATTCTATAGGCCAAAAACATGAAACAACGCTATTTTTCAAACCTTTAAGGGGCTGTAACCCCTATAAGATATCATCTGACAACTTTGACCTTATGAAGACTTTTGTAGAGCTAAATGAGCTGAACATTTAAGCAAGCATCATCTTTTCTCTATCTGCAATAGTTTTCATTCTATAAGTCAAAACACTATTTTATGCCTTTAAGGGGCTGTAACTGACAACTTCAACCCTATGAAGACTTTTGTAGAGCTAAATGAGTGAACATTTAATCAAGCAACAGCTTTTTTCTATCTGCAATAGTTTTCATTCTTAAATCAAAAAACACTATTTTTGCCTTTAAGGGGCTGTAACCCCTATAAGGGGTCATCTGACAACTTCGACCCTATGAAGACTTTTGTAGAGCTAAATGAGCTGAACATTTAAGCTAGCAACAACTTTTCTTTGTCTTCAATAGTTTTCATTCTATAGGCCAAAAACACTATTTTTCGCCTTTAAAGGGCTTTAACCCCTATAAAGGGTCATCTGACAACTTTGACCCTATGGAGACTTTTGTAGAGATAAATGAGCTGAACATTTAGGCAAGCAACAGCTTTTCTCTATCTGCAATAGTTTTCATTCTATAGGCCAAAAACACTATTTTTCGCCTTTAAGGGGCTGTTACCCCTATAAGGGGTCATCTGACAACTTCGGCCCTATGGAGACTTTTGTAGAGCTAATTGAGCTGAACATTTAAGCAAGCAACAGCTTTTCTCTATCTACAATAGTTTTCATTCTATAGGCCCAAAACATGCAAAAACGCTATTTTTCAAACCTTTAAGGGGCTGCAACCCCTATAAGGGATCATCTGACAGCTTCGACCAAATGGAGACTTTTGTAGAGCTAAATGAGCTGAACATTTAAGCAAGCAACAGTTTTTCTCTATCTGCAATAGTTTTCGTTCTATAGGCCAAAAACACTATTTTTCGCTTTTAAGGGGCTGTTACCCCTATAAGGGGTCATCTGACAACTTCGACCCCACGGAGACTTTTGTAGAGCTAATTGAGCTGAACATTTAAGCAAGCAACAGCTTTTCTCTATCTACAATAGTTTTCATTCTATAGGCCAAAAACATGCAAAAACGCTATTTTTCACCTTTAAGGGGCTGTAACCCCTGACAACTTCGACCAAATGGAGACTTTTGTAGAACTTTTGATGCTGAAGCAGTAGGGTGGCATCAGATTTCATCTATCTCTTATACTTTTTGATTTACAAGCCAAAAACAGTAGTCTGACCCCCCCCCCCCCTGGTCTATTTTTAGTAATGGTGGCCATGTTTTTTGACAGATCAAAAATCGAAACACAAGTTTGGTGCAGGACACCCTAAGGATCATTCATACCAAGTTTCATTAAATTCTGTTCAGTAGTTTCAGAGGAGAAGATTTTGGAAAAATTGTTAACAGACGACGACGACGACAGACGACGACGACGGACGCCAAGTGATGGTAATAGCTCACCTGGACCGAACCTTCGGTCCAGAT